>JANJGN010001241.1:2500-169455 GCA_026770705.1 Isurus oxyrinchus | reverse complement strand
AGAGAGTGAGAGAGGAAGAGAGAGACAGTGAGAGAGAGGGACATGCAGAGAGAGAGAGAGACAGTGAGTGAGAGAGAGAGACAGAGAGAGAGACAGAGAGTGAGAGAGAGCGAAGAGAGAGACAGTGAGAGAGAGGGACATGCAGAGAGAGAGAGAGACAGTGAGTGAGAGAGAGAGACAGAGAGAGAGAGAGACAGAGAGAGAGAGAGAGACAGTGAGTGAGAGAGAGGGAGAGACAGAGAGAGAGACAGAGAGTGAGAGAGAGAGAGACAGTGAGTGAGAGAAAGAGAGAGAGAGAGACAGAGAGAGAGAGAGGACAGAGAGAGAGAGAGAGAGAGAGAGAGAGACAGTGAGAGAAAGAATGATAGAAGGAGAGGCAGCGAAAGAGAGAGACAGGGAGAGAGGGAGAGGCAGAGAGAGAGAGAGAGAGAGAGAGAGAGGAAGTGGGTCCTCCTGTCACTATGACCACAGGCAGTCAGGCTGTCTGCTCTGTGGCAGACACTGGTACTGTGATCACGTCCTTTCCCTGAATCGCTTGTCCAGTGTGAATCTTTAATTGGCGTGTGCCTGCTCCGGGTTTATTGGCTGTCTACCTGCATGAAGGTATTTGTAAGTGTGCCCACACACCACTGCCAGTGAGAGTACAATATGCTCCCCCATTCTCCGGGGCTCCTCATTCACTGGGAGAGTGACAGTGAAAGCTTCCCTTTTGACAGTGGGGAGGTTATTCTGGGAACGAATGTTACTGAGGATGGTTTCCGGTTCCGCTGGGTGAGTTTTTTATACCTTGGTCCTGTGGGTTTGCTGCTTACAGGGCTGTGTTAGACTTCTCCATACACTGCCGCCCTAAGGGACATTCCGGACAGCAGGAATGGTACCTGGCTCTGAGGGAACTCCCACATCTCCAACCGATTAACCTGGGAGTGCGTACTGCTCAGCCCTAACCACGCTCTTCACCGTGGACATCAGCCACTGGCTCCCGCTGCTGTGTGCCTGGGTTACAGACCAGTGGACACAGCCACTGGCTCCAGCTGCTTGTGTGCCTGGATTACAGACCAGTGGACACAGCCACTGGCTCCCGCTGCTGTGTGACTGGATACAGACCAGTGGACACAGCCACTGGCTCCAGCTGCTGTGTGCCTGGATTACAGACCAGTGGACACAGCCACTGGCTCCCGCTGCTGTGTGACTGGATACAGACCAGTGGACACAGCCACTGGCTCGCGCTGCTGTGTGCC
This sequence comes from Isurus oxyrinchus, assembly GCA_026770705.1. Classification (NCBI taxonomy): domain Eukaryota; kingdom Metazoa; phylum Chordata; class Chondrichthyes; order Lamniformes; family Lamnidae; genus Isurus; species Isurus oxyrinchus. Next base: position 168,217 of record JANJGN010001241.1, on the reverse strand, counting down.
TGGATTACAGACCAGTGGACACAGCCACTGGCTCCGGCTGCTGTGTGCCTGGATTACAGACCCAGTGCGGAGACAGGGTGCAGCAACCCCCACCCCAGGGTGCACCAACGCCCACCCCAGGGTGCACCAACCCCCCACCCCAGGGTGCAGCAACCCCCCACCCCAGGGTGCACCAACGCCCACCCCAGGGGTGCAGCAAACCCCACACCCCAGGGTGCAGCAACCCCCACCCCCAGGGTGCACCAAACTGCCCACCCCAGGGGTGCAGCAACACCCCCACCCCAGGGTGTGCAGCAACCCCCACCCCCAGGGTGCATCAACCCCCACCCCAGTGTGCAGCAACCCCCACCCCAGGGTGCACCAACCCCCACCCCCAGGGTGCAGCAACCCCCACACCAGGATACACCAACCCCCACCCCAGGATACACCAACCCCCCACCCCAGGGGTGCACCAACCCCCGCCCCAGGATACACCAACCCCCACCCCAGGGTGCACCAACCCCCACCCCAGGGTGCACCAACCCCCCGCCCCAGGATACACCAACACCCACCCCCAGGGTGCACCAACCCCCACCCCAGGGTGCACCAACCCCCCGCCCCAGGATACACCAACCCCCGCCCCAGGGTGCAGCAACCCCCACTCCAGGGTGCACCAAATCCCACCCCAGGGTGCACCAACCCCCATCCCAGGGATACACCAACCCCCACCCCCAGGGTGCACCAACCCCCACCCCAGGATACACCAACCCCCACCCCAGGGTGCACCAACCCCCGCCCCAGGATACACCAACCCCCACCCCCAGGGGTGCACCAACCTCCACCCCAGGGGTGCACCAACCCCCACCCCAGGGTGCACCAACCTCCACCCCAGGGTGGACCAACCCCCCACAACCCAGGGTGCACCAACACCCCACCCCAGGGTGCACCAACCCCCACCCCAGGATACACCAACCCCCACCCCAGGGTGCACCAACCCCTACCCCAGGATAGCACCAACCCCCACCCCAGGATGCAGCAACCCCCACCCCAGGGTGCACCAACCTCCACCCCAGGGTGCACCAACCCCCACCCCCAGGGTGCAGCAACCCCCCACCCCAGGGTGCACCAACCCCCACTCCAGGGTGCACCAAACCCCACCCCAGGGGTGCACCAAACCCCACCCCCAGGGTGCACCAACACCCACCCCGAGGGTGCACCAACCCCCCACCCCAGGGTGCACCAACACCCACACGAGGGTGCACCAAACCCCACCCCAGGGTGCACCAACCCCCCACCCCAGGGTGCAGCAACCCCCACCCCAGGGTGCACCAACCTCCACCCCAGGGTGCACCAACCCCCACCCCAGGGTGCACCAACCCCCACCCCAGGGTGCACCAAACCCCACCCTAGGGTGCACCAACACCCACCCGAGGGTGCACCAAACCCCCACCCCCAGGGTGCACCAACCCCCACCCCAGGGTGCACCAACCCCCACCCCAGGGTGCACCAACCCCACACCCCAGGGTGCACCAACCCCCACCCCAGGATACACCAACCCCCACCCCAGGATGCACCAACCCCCCACCCCAGGTACACAACCCCCACCCCAGGGTGCACCAACACCCACCCCAGGGTGCAGCAACCCCCACCCCAGGGTGCATCAATGCCCACCTCAGGATACACCAACCGCACCCCATTGTGCACCAACCCCCACCCCAGGGTGCACCAACCCCCACCCCAGGATACACCAACCCTCACCCCAGGGTGCACACAACCCACACCCCAGGGTGCACCAAACCCTCACCCCAGGATACACCAACCGCACCCCAGGGTGCACCAAACCCCCACCCCAGGGTGCACCAACCCCCACCCCAGGGGTGCACCAACCCCCACCCCCAGGGTGCACCAACCTCCACCCCAGGGTGCACCAAACCCCATCCCAGGGTGCAGCAACCCCCACCCCCAGGATACACCAACCCCCACACCTGGGTGCACCAACCCGCACCCCAGGGTGCAGCAACCCCACCCCAGGGTGCATCAACACCCACCCCAGGGTGCACCAACACCCACCCCCAGGATACACCAACCCCCCACCCCAGGATACACCAACCCCCACCCCAGGGTGTAGCAACCCCCACCCCAGGATACACCAACCCCCACCCCAGGGGTGCACCAACCCCCACCCCAGGGTGCACCAACTCCAACCCAGGATACACCAACCCCCACCCCAGGGTTGCACCAACCCCCACCCCAGGGTTGCAGCAACCTCCACCCCAGGGTGCACCAAACCCCACCCCAGGGTGAACCAAACCCCACCCCAGGGTGCAGCAACCCCCCACCCCAGGATACACCAACCCCCACACCAGGGTGCACCAACCCGCACCCCAGGGTGCCAGGCAACCCCCACCACCAGGGTGCATCAACACCCACCCCCAGGGTGCAGCAACCCCCGCCCCAGGGTGCACCAACCACCACCCCAGGGTGCAGCAACCCCCCACCCCAGGATACACCAACCCCCACCCCAGGGTGCACCAACCCCCCACCCCAGGGTGCACCAACCCCCACCCCAGGGTGCACCAACCCCCCACCCCAGGGTGCAGCAACCCCCACCCCAGGATACACCAACCCCCACCCCAGGGTGCAGCAACCCCCACCCCAGGGTGCCCCAACCCCCACCCCAGGGGTGCACCAAAACCCCACACCAGGATACACCAAACCCCACCCCAGGAATACACCAACCCCACCCCAGGGTGCACCAACCCCCACCCCAGGATACACCAACCCCCACCCCAGGGTGCACCAACACCCACCCCCAGGGTGCAGCAACCCCCCACCCCAGGGTGCAGCAGCCCCCACCCCCAGGATACACCAACCCCCACCCCCAGGGTGCACCAACTCCCACCCCAGGATACACCAACCCCCACCCCAGGATACACCAACTCCCACCCCAGGGTGCACCAACACCCACCCCAGGATACACCAACCCCCACCCCAGTGTGCACCAACTCCCACCCCAGGATACACCAACCCCCACCCCAGGATACACCAACTCCCACCCCAGGGTGCACCAACCCCCACCCCAGGATACACCAACCCCCACACCAGGGTGCACCAACCCGCACCCCAGGGTGCAGCAACCCCACCACCAGGGTGCATCAACACCCACCCCAGGGTGCACCAACACCCACCCCAGGATACACCAACCCCCACCCCCAGGGTGTAGCAACCCCCACCCCAGGATACACCAACCCCCCACCCCAGGGTGCACCAACCCCCACCCCAGGGTGCACCAACCCCAACCCAGGATACACCAACCCCCACCCCAGGGTGCACCAACCCCCACCCCAGGGTGCAGCAACCTCCACCCCAGGGTGCACCAAACCCCACCCCAGGGTGAACCAAACCCCACCCCAGGTGCAGCAACCCCCACCCCAGGATACTGCCAACCCCCACACCAGGGTGCACCCAACCCGCACCCCAGGGTGCAGCAACCCCCACCCCAGGGTGCATCAACACCCACCCCAGGGTGCACCAACACCCACCCCAGGATACACCAACCCCCCACCCCAGGATACACCAACCCCCACCCCAGGGTGCACCAACCCCCACCCCAGGGTGCATCAACACCCACCCCAGGGTGCAGCAACCCCCACCCCAGGATACACCAACCCCCACCCCAGGGTGCAGCAACCCCCACCCCCAGGGTGCACCAAACCCCACACCAGGATACACCAACCCCCACCCCAGGGTGCACCAACCCCCACCCCAGGATACACCAACCCCCACCCCAGGGTGCACCAACACCCACCCCAGGGTGCACCAAACCCCACCCCAGGGTGCACCAACCCCCACCCCCAGGATACACCAACCCCCACCCCAGGGTGCACCAACCCCCACCCCAGGATACACCAACCCCCCCACCCCAGGATACACCAACCCCCACCCCAGGGTGCACCAACTCCCACCCCAGGATACACCAACCCCCACCCCAGGATACACCAACTCCCACCCCAGGGTGCACCAACACCCACCCCAGGATACACCAACCCCCCACCCCAGTGTGCACCAACTCCCACCCCAGGATACACCAACCCCCACCCCAGGATACACCAACTCCCCACCCCAGGGTGCACCAACCCCCACCCCAGGGTGCACCAACACCCATCCCAGGGTGCAGCAACCCCCACCCCAGGATACACCAACCCCCACCCCAGGGTGCACCAACCTCCACCCCAGGGTGCACCAACCCACACTCCAGGGTGCACCAACCCCCACCCCAGGGTGCACCAACCCCCACCCCAGGATACACCAACTCCCAGCCCAGGATACACCAACCCCCACCCCAGGATACACCAACTCCCACCCCAGGGTGCACCAACCCCCACCCCAGGGTGCACCAACACCCATCCCAGGTGTGCAGCAACCCCCACCCCAGGATACACCAACCCCCACCCCAGGGTGCACCAACCCCCACCCCAGGGTGCACCAACCTGTAACCCCAGGATACACCAAACCCCATCCCAGGGTGCACCAACCCCCCACCCCAGGGTGCAGCAACCCCCACCCCAGGATGCACCAACCCCCACCCCAGGGTGCACCAAACCCCACCCCAGGGTGCACCAACCCCCACCCCCAGGGTGCACCAACCCCCACCCCAGGGTGCACCAACCCCCACCCCAGGGTGCACCAAACCCCACCCCAGGGTGCACCAACCCCCACCCCAGGGTGCACCAACTCCCACCCCAGGGTGCACCAACTCCCACCCTGTGGAGTCCGCATCTACAGGTCTTTAGTTGGTGACCCACAGAATATAACATTGCCCCCTGATGGACAGCAGGAGGCGCTTTTATATCCGTGAGTGAGAGATAATGGGGGAGAACTGGAGAGAGAGAGACTTGGAGAGAGGGGGAGAGAGGGATGGTGAAAGTTAGAACTGGAATGAGAGAGATAGAGATAGCTGCAGGGAGAAAAGTGGAGAGAGAGGAGAGGGAGAGATAGGGATGGTAAGAGGTAGAACTGGAGAGAGAGAGAGAGGGATGGTGAGAGGTAGACTGGAGAGAGAGAGAGAGAGATGGTGAGAGGTAGACTGGAGAGAGAGAGGGATGGTGAGAGGTAGACTGGAGAGAGAGAGAGAGGGATGGTGAGAGGTAGACTGGAGAGAGAGAGGGATGGTGAGAGGTAGACTGGAGAGAGAGAGAGAGGGATGGTGAGAGGTAGACTAGAGAGAGAGAGGGATGGTGAGAGGTAGACCTGGAGAGAGAGAGAGAGAGAGAGATGGTGAGAGGTAGAACTGGAGAGAGAGAGATGGTGACCGGTAGAACTGGGGGAGAGAGAGAGGGGGAGATGGTGAGAGGTAAAACTGGAGAGAGAGAGAGAGAGGGATGGTGAGAGGTAGAACTGGGGAGAGAGAGAGGGGGGATGTGAGAGGTAGAACTGGAGAGAAACAGAGAGAGGGATGGTGAGAGGTAGAACTGGAGAGAGGAGAGAGAGAGAGAGAGAGAGAGGGATGGTGAGAGGTAGAAACTGGGAGAGAGAGAGAGAGAGAGAGAGGGATGGTGAGAGGTAGAACTGGAGAGAGAGAGAGAGGGATGGTGAGAGGTAGAACTGGAGAAAGAGAGAGGTAGAGGGATGGTGAGAGGTAGAACTGGAGCGAGAGAGAGAGAGAGTGATGGTGAGAGGTAGAACTGGAGAGAGAGAGAGAGAGAGAGGGATGGTGAGGTAGAACTGGAGAGAGAGAGAGAGGGATGATGAGAGGTAGAACTGGAGAGAGAGAGAGAGAGAGAGATGGTGAGAGGTAGAACTGGAGAGAGAGAGAGAGGGATGGTGAGAGGTAGAACTGGAGAGAGAGAGAGAGAGAGATGGTGAGAGGTAGAACTGGAGAGAGAGAGAGAGAGGGATGGTGAGAGGTAGAACTGGAGAGAGAGAGAGAGAGGGGGATGGTGAGTCGTAGAACTGGAGAGAGAGAGAGATGTCCAGGGAGACTGATGGACAGAAAGAAAGAGAGAGTGATGGTGAACGGGACGTGGAGAGAGAGAGAGTTGGAGTTGGTGAGTGCGAGAGGGAGGGAGGGAGGTGTCTAGAGTGAGCCAGATATTGGGAGGGAGGGAGGAGCGGAAAGAGAGCGAGTTGGAGATAAAGATAGGAACCCAGGAACAGGAAGAGGCCATTCAGCCCCTCGTACCTGCTCTGCTGCTCACTAGACCGTGGCTGCTCACCTCCCTCAACACCATCTTCCTGCCCCATCCCCATTTCCCTTAAAGTTGTTGCTATCCAGAAATCTGTTCCCCTGCTCTGAGACTGAGTCCCCACCGCCTCTGGAGTTCGAGAATTCCGCAGGTTCACCTCCCTCTGAGCGAAGACATTCCTCCTCATCTCAGTCCGAAATAACCTGCCCCTTATCCTGGGCTTGTATCCCCTGGTTCCAGAACGCCCCAGCCCCCTCCCCTCCTCCTCCTATCCACACCCACCCTCTCACACCCTGGAAGGATCTTGTAGCTTTTAATAAGGTCGCCTCTCACTCTCTGAAACTCTGGAGACCACAGGACCCAGTCTCCTCAGTCTCTCCACATAAGACACTGCCACCATCCCAGGGTTCAGTCTGCTGAAGCGTCGCTGCTCTCCTTCAATCACAAAGATATCTCCCCTAGATAAGGAGAAGTCTGTGTACAACACTCCAGATGTGGTCTCACCAAGGCTCTATACAAATGCAGCAAGACATCTTCACTCCTGTACTCAAATCCCAACAGACCAGTCACCTTCCCAGTCGCTGGCTGCACTGGCCGGTTAGCTTTCAGTGACACATGGACAAGGACACCCAGGTCCCTTTACACAGGCACACTTCCCAAACTCTCACCATTTAACAAAGATTCTGCCTTTATTTCCCCACCAAAGCGAATGATTTCACACTGAGTCACTTTAAATCCCATCCGGCATGTTCTAGCCCATTCACTTTGCCTGTCCGAGACCCTTTGAAGGCTCCTTGCAGCCCCCTCACATCTCACAGTCCAACCCAGATTAGTGTCATCAGCAAATGGGGAAATGTTACATGTTCCCCCCCCCACATCCAAATCTTTGATATCAATGGTGAAGAGCTGTGGCCCCAGCACTGAGGCTTGTGGTACCCCATGAGTCAGAGGCTGCCAGGTAGAGAGGGATGGAGAGAAGGAGAGAGAGAGATAGAGATAGAGAGAGAGAGAGAGAGAGAGAGAGACCGATAGAGACAGATAGGGATAGAAGTGGAGAGAGAGATGGAAAGAGGAATAGGGACAGATTGATCAGGCCGGTGGGGATTATATGAAGGAATCCTGCTATAACTAAGCAGCGTTAGATTAAAGACAGTGATTACTCCATGAAGTAGGAAATAAAAATGAACAACAGAGTTCATCAACTGGACAAAACTGCAGAAGGTCAGAAACATGTCCAGGCCGATTTGGGAAATGATCTCGACATCACCTCAGCTGAACATAAAATCCTCAATGTAACATACCTCAGTGTAACATACCTCAGTGTAACATACCTCAATGTAACATACCTCAGTGTAACATACCTCAGTGTAACATACCTCAGTGTAAGATACCTCAGTGTAACATACCTCAGTGTAAGGCACCTCAGTGTAAGATACCTCAGTGTAAGATACCTCAGTGTAACATACCTCAGTGTAACATACCTCAATGTAACATACCTCAGTGTAACATACCTCAGTGTAACATACCTCAGTGTAAGGCACCTCAGTGTAAGATACCTCAGTGTAACATACCTCAGTGTAACATACCTCAGTGTAACATACCTCAATGTAACATACCTCAGTGTAAGATACCTCAGTGTAACATACCTCAGTGTAAGGCACCTCAGTGTAAGATACCTCAGTGTAAGAAACCTCAGTGTAAGATACCTCAGTGTAACATACCTCAGTGTAACATACCTCAGTGTAAGAAACCTCAGTGTAACATACCTCAGTGTAAGATACCTCAGTGTAACATACCTCAATGTAACATACCTCAGTGTAACATACCTCAATGTAACATACCTCAGTGTAACATACCTCAGTGTAACATACCTCAGTGTAATAAACCTCAGTGTAAGATACCTCAGTGTAACATACCTCAGTGTAACATACCTCAGTGTAAGAAACCTCAGTGTAAGATACCTCAGTGTAAAATACCTCAGTGTAACATACCTCAGTGTAACATACCTCAGTGTAATAAACCTCAGTGTAACATACCTCAGTGTAACATACCTCAGTGTAACATACCTCAGTGTAAGATACCTCAGTGTAAGATACCTCAGTGTAACATACCTCAGTGTAACATACCTCAGTGTAAGATACCTCAGTGTAACATACCACTGTGTAACATAGCTCAGTGTAAGATACCTCAGTGTAACATACCTCAGTGTAAGATACCTCAGTGTAACATACCTCAGTGTAAGATACCTCAGTGTAACATACCTCAGTGTAACATACCTCAGTGTAACATACCTCAGTGTAACATACCTCAATGTAACATACCTCAGTGTAACATACCTCAGTGTAACATACCTCAGTGTAAGATACCTCAGTGTAACATACCTCAGTGTAAGGCACCTCAGTGTAAGATACCTCAGTGTAACATACCTCAGTGTAACATACCTCAGTGTAACATACCTCAGTGTAACATACCTCAATGTAACATACCTCAGTGTAACATACCTCAGTGTAACATACCTCAGTGTAAGGCACCTCAGTGTAAGATACCTCAGTGTAACATACCTCAGTGTAACATACCTCAGTGTAACATACCTCAATGTAACATACCTCAGTGTAAGATACCTCAGTGTAACATACCTCAGTGTAAGGCACCTCAGTGTAAGATACCTCAGTGTAAGAAACCTCAGTGTAAGATACCTCAGTGTAACATACCTCAGTGTAACATACCTCAGTGTAAGAAACCTCAGTGTAACATACCTCAGTGTAAGATACCTCAGTGTAACATACCTCAATGTAACATACCTCAGTGTAACATACCTCAATGTAACATACCTCAGTGTAACATACCTCAGTGTAACATACCTCAGTGTAATAAACCTCAGTGTAAGATACCTCAGTGTAACATACCTCAGTGTAACATACCTCAGTGTAAGAAACCTCAGTGTAAGATACCTCAGTGTAACATACCTCAGTGTAATAAACCTCAGTGTAAGATACCTCAGTGTAACATACCTCAGTGTAACATACCTCAGTGTAAGATACCTCAGTGTAAGATACCTCAGTGTAACATACCTCAGTGTAACATACCTCAGTGTAAGATACCTCAGTGTAAGATACCTCAGTGTAACATACCACTGTGTAACATACCTCAGTGTAAGATACCTCAGTGTAAGATACCTCAGTGTAAGATACCTCAGTGTAACATACCTCAGTGTAAGGCACCTCAGTGTAAGATACCTCAGTGTAACATACCTCAGTGTAACATACCTCAGTGTAACATACCTCAGTGTAAGGCACCTCAGTGTAAGATACCTCAGTGTAAGATACCTCAGTGTAACATACCTCAGTGTAACATACCTCAATGTAAGATACCTCAGTGTAAGATACCTCAGTGTAACATACCTCAGTGTAACATACCTCAATGTAAGATACCTCAGTGTAAGATACCTCAGTGTAACAAACCTCAGTGTAAGGCACCTCAGTGTAACATACCTCAGTGTAAGATACCTCAGTGTAAAATACCTCAGTGTAACATACCTCAATGTAAGATACCTCAGTGTAAGATACCTCAGTGTAACAAACCTCAGTGTAAGGCACCTCAGTGTAACATACCTCAGTGTAAGATACCTCAGTGTAACATACCTCAGTGTAACATACCTCAATGTAAGATACCTCAGTGTAAGATACCTCAGTGTAACAAACCTCAGTGTAAGGCACCTCAGTGTAACATACCTCAGTGTAACATACCTCAGTGTAACATACCTCAGTGTAACATACCTCAGTGTAAGATACCTCAGTGTAACAAACCTCAGTGTAAGGCACCTCAGTGTAAGATACCTCAGTGTAAGATACCTCAATGTAACATACCTCAGTGTAAGATACCTCAGTGTAACATACCTCAGTGTAACATACCTCAGTGTAAGGCACCTCAGTGTAAGATACCTCAGTGTAAGATACCTCAATGTAACATACCTCAGTGTAAGATACCTCAGTGTAACATACCTCAGTGTAACATACCTCAGTGTAAGGCAACTCAATGTAACGTACCTCAGTGTAACATACCTCAGTGCAACATACCTCAGTGTAACATACCTCAGTGTAACATACCTCAGTGTAACATACCTCAATGTAAGATACCTCAGTGTAACATACCTCAGTGTAACATACCTCAGTGTAACATACCTCAATGTAAGATACCTCAGTGTAACATACCTCAGTGTAACATACCTCAGTGTAACATACCTCAGTGTAACATACCTCAATGTAAGATACCTCAGTGTAAGAAACCTCAGTGTAAGATACCTCAGTGTAACATACCTCAGTGTAACATACCTCAGTGTAAGATACCTCAGTGTAACATACCTCAATGTAAGATACCTCAGTGTAAGATACCTCAGTGTAAGATACCTCAGTGTAAGGCACCTCAGTGTAACATACCTCAGTGTAACATACCTCAGTGTAACATACCTCAATGTAAGATACCTCAGTGTAAGATAACTCAGTGTAAGGCACCTCAGTGTAACATACCTCAGTGTAACATACCTCAGTGTAAGATACCTCAATGTAAGGCACCTCAATGTAAGATACCTCAATGTAAGATACCTCAATGTAAAATACCTCAATGTAAGTTACCTCAATGTAAGATACCTCAATGTAAGATACCTCAATGTAAAATACCTCAATGTAAAATACCTCAATGTAAAATAACTCAATGTAAAATACCTCAATGTATGTTACCTCAATGTAAGATACCTCAATGTAAATACCTCAATATAAAATACCTCAAGTTAAGATATCTCAATGTAAGATAACTCAGTGTAAAATACCTCAATGTAAGTTACCTCAATGTAAGTTACCTCAATGTAAAATACCTCAATGTAAGTTACCTCAATGTAAGTTACCTCAATGTAAAATACCTCAATGTAAGATACCTCAATGTATGATCCCTGAATTTAGCAATGGATGACCTTGAAATCGCTTGTCACTGTAACCCTGGAGACTGAGTGGAGTGAGGTGGGGGGGAGGGGGGTGGGGGTTACCTCTCAGTTCCCTGCCTGCTTGCCGGGGGTTGACCAAAGCCGAGGTTCTTGTGCAGCATGCGGTGTTCAACATGTCCCCTGCTGTCCTGCTCTCGTGGTATTGATCCAGGATCACACCGTGGAGTTAGTTTTCACCTGATTGGAGTCCCTCCAGCGGCCGTCATAGGAAAGATCTTTCTTTTCTTTATACATGTGTGTGGGTGTGGGTGTCACTGATGTGTCAGCAGGTATTGCCCATCCCTTATTGCCCTCATTCACAGGGCAATGCTGTGGCTCTGGAGTGACGTGTAAATCAGACCAGGTAAGGAGGGGCAGATCTCCCTACCCTGAGGGACATTAGTGAACCAGACGGGGTTAATATATACGGTCATCATCCCATTCTTCAACCTGATCTTCTTTCGTCATCTGCTCTGGGGGGGATTTGAACCCAGATCTGTGGAGAACGAATCCGCGGGGTGCTGGGAATGGTTGTGTAGTGAGGGCAGCCCTTTCCTTCACTGAGAGAGGCGTATCTCATGCGACACTGCAAATTCCTACTGGGGAATCTATGGGAAATACCACTTTCAGTATTGATGGATATCTGAAATATTTCCCTGTAACATTATTTAAACCTGGATTCTCCAGTAGAAACAAGATTAAACTTTCTACCCCTGGAGCGTTCGGTTGTGGCTGTTGGGTTATTGTGAAAGGAAAAGTGCAGGTTTGGTTCTATAAAAAGTATCTTTAATATTATTTAGAAAGTGCATTGCCTCATAGAGCCTTCTGCGCCCAAACTCAAGATGCCAACTCTGTTCTGTCTCCAGCTGTGAGGTACGTTGGTGAGGGGAGATTCCCAGGCCTTTAGAACATCTGGGTTGTTATAATCTGACTGAAACATGTCAGAAAGGGGAGCTGGAGGACAGGAATGATCTTGAATGGCCCCCGTCCCTTGGGGAGGCTTAGGACAGACCTTTGGGCCCACTTAGGAGTCTGTGACTTTCTCCCCCAACTTTAAGTGAGAGAGACCATCTGAGGATGTGCCTGATCCAGGATAGTCCCCCCAAAAGGAGCCGGAATGGGAAGCCACTTCAAACTCACCACTGCCCAATTGGTGTGTCAGAGGTTTCAGACAATCATCATCAGCTTTGCAGACAAACTCTTCCTCTGGGGCCTGCAAATAGGGAAAAGAAATCTAATTAAATTCCAGGGATGGTCAGTGTGGTCTGAGAGAGTCCAGGGATGGTCAGTGTGGTCCGAGAGAGTCCAGGGATGGTCAGTGTAGTCCGAGAGAGTCCAGGGATGGTCAGTGTGGTCTGAGAGAGTCCAGGGATGGTCAGTGTGGTCCAAGAGAGTCCAGCGATGGCCAATATGGTCTGAGGGTGTTCAAGGATGGTCAGTGTGGTCCGAGAGGGTCCAGGGATGGTCAGTGTGGTTCGAGAGGGTCCAGGGATGGTCAGTGTGCTTCGAGAGAGTCCAAGGATGGTCAGTGTGGCCCGAGAGAGTCCAGGGATGGCCAATGTGGCCCGAGAGAGTCCAGGGATGATCAGTGTGGTCCGAGAGAGTCCAGGGATGGTCAGTGTGGTCCAAGGGAGTCCATTGATGGCCAATGTGGTCTGAGGGAGTCCAGGGATGGTCAGTGAATTCCGAGACAGCCCAAGGATGGTCAGTGTGGTCTGAGAGTGACCAGAGATGGTCAGTGTGGTCTGAGAGTCCAGGGCTGATCAGGGTGGTATGAGAGTGTCCAGGGTTGGTCAGTGTGGTCTGAGAGTGTCCAAGGATGGCCAGTGTGGCCTGAGAGTCCAGAGATGGTCAGTGAGGTCTGAGAATGTCCAGGGATGTCCAGTGTGGCCTGAAAGCATCCAGCAATCGTCAGTGAGTTCCGAGAGAGCCCAAGGATGGTCAGTGTGGTCTGAGAGTCCAGTGATGGTCAGTGTGGTCTGAGAGACCAAGGATGGTCAGTGGGTTCTGAGAGTCCAGTGATGGTCAGTGTGGTCTGAGAGCCCAAGGATGGTCAGTGTGGTCTGAGAGTGACCAGAGATGGTCAGTGTGGTCTGAGAGAGTCCAGTGATGGTCAATGTGGTCAGAGGGTGTCCAGGGATGGTCAGTGTGGTCCAAGAGAGTCCAGGGGTGGTCAGTGTGGTCTGATGGTGTCCATGGATGGTCAGTGTGGTCCAAGAGAGTCCAGGGGTGGTCAGTGTGGTCCAAGAGAGTCCAGGGGTGGTCAGTGTGGTCTGAGAGCCCAGGGATGGCCAGTGTGGTCTGAGAGTGACCAGAGATGGTCAGTGTGGTCTGAGAGAGTCCGGTGATGGTCAATGTGGTCAGAGGGTGTCCAGGGATGGTCAGTGTGGTCCAAGAGAGTCCAGGGGTGGTCAGTGTGGTCTGATGGTGTCCAGGGATGGTCAGTGTGGTCTGAGAGTGACCAGAGATGGTCAGTGTGGTCTGAGAGAGTCCAGTGATGGTCAATGTGGTCAGAGGGTGTCCAGGGGTGGTCAGTGTGGTCCAAGAGAGTCCAGGGGTGATCAGTGTGGTCTGATGGTGTCCAGGGATGGTCAGTGTGGTCTGAGAGAGTCTAGTGATGGTCACTGTAGTCTGAGGGTGTCCAGGGATGGTCAGTGTGGTCAGAGAGAGTCCAGGGATGGTCAGTGTGGTCTGAAAGAGTCCGGTAATGGCCAATGAGTTCAGAGAGAGCCCAGGGATGCTTAGTGCAGTCTGAGAGTCCAGCAATGGACAGTGTGGTCTGAGAGTCGAGGGATGGTCAGTGTGGTCTGAGAGTCCAGGGATGGTCAGTGTGGTCTGAGAGTTCAGGGATTGTCACTGTAGCCTGAGAGAGACCAGGGATGGTCAGTGTGGTCTGAGAGAGACGAGGGATGGTCAATGAGGCCAGAGGGTGTCCAGGGATGGTCAGTGTGGTCCGAGAGATTCCAGGGATACTCAGTGGTCAGAGAGAGTCCAGGAATGGTCAGTGAGTTCAGAGAGAGTCCAGGGATGGTCAGTGTGGTCTGAGAGTCCAGTGATGGTCAGTGTGGTCTGAGAGTCCAGGGATGGTCAGTGTGGTCTGAGAGTTCAGGGATTGTCACTGTAGCCTGAGAGAGACCAGGGGTGGTCAGTGTGGTCTGAGAGAGACCAGGGGTGGTCAGTGTGGTCTGAGAGCCCAGGGATGGTCAGTGTGGTCTGAGAGGGACCAACAATGGTCATTGTGGTCTGACAGAGTCCAACAATGGCCAGTAAGATCCGAGGGAGTCCAAGGATGGTCAGTGTGGTCTGAGAGAGTCCAGTGATGGTCAGTGTGATCAGAGGGTGTCCAGGGATGGTCAGTGTGGTCCAAGAGAGTCCAGGGGTGGTCAGTGTGGTCTGATGGTGTCCATGGATGGTCAGTGTGGTCCAAGAGAGTCCAGGGGTGGTCAGTGTGGTCCAAGAGAGTCCAGGAGTGGTCAGTGTGGTCTGAGAGCCCAAGGATGGCCAGTGTGGTCTGAGAGTGACCAGAGATGGTCAGTGTGGTCTGAGAGAGTCCGGTGATGGTCAATGTGGTCAGAGGGTGTCCAGGGATGGTCAGTGTGGTCCAAGAGAGTCCAGGGGTGGTCAGTGTGGTCTGATGGTGTCCAGGGATGGTCAGTGTGGTCTGAGAGTGTCCAGAGATGGTCAGTGTGGTCTGAGAGAGTCCAGTGATGGTCAATGTGGTCAGAGGGTGTCCAGGGATGGTCAGTGTGGTCCAAGAGAGTCCAGGGGTGGTCAGTGTGGTCTGATGGTGTCCAGGGATGGTCAGTGTGGTCTGAAAGAGTCTAGTGATGGTCACTGTAGTCTGAGGGTGTCCAGGGATGGTCAGTGTGGTCAGAGAGAGTCCAGGGATGGTCAGTGTGGTCTGAAAGAGTCCGGTGATGGCCAAAGAGTTCAGAGAGAGCCCAGGGATGCTTAGTGCAGTCTGAGAGTCCAGCAATGGACAGTGTGGTCTGAGAGTCGAGGGATGGTCAGTGTGGTCTGAGAGTCCAGGGATGGTCAGTGTGGTCTGAGAGTTCAGGGATTGTCACTGTAGCCTGAGAGAGACCAGGGGTGGTCAGTGTGGTCTGAGAGAGACAAGGGATGGTCAATGAGGCCAGAGGATGTCCAGGGATGGTCAGTGTGGTCCGAGAGAGTCCAGGGATATTCAGTGGTCAGAAAGAGTCCAGGAATGGTCAGTGAGTTCAGAGAGAGTCCAGGGATGGTCAGTGTGGTCTGAGAGTCCAGTGATGGTCAGTGTGGTCTGAGAGTCCAGGGATGGTCAGTGTGGTCTGAGAGTTCAGGGATTGTCACTGTAGCCTGAGAGAGACCAGGGGTGGTCAGTGTGGTCTGAGAGAGACCAGGGGTGGTCAGTGTGGTCTGAGAGCCCAGGGATGGTCAGTGTGGTCTGAGAGGGACCAACAATGGTCATTGTGGTCTGACAGAGTCCAACAATGGCCAGTAAGATCCGAGGGAGTCCAAGGATGGTCAGTGTGGTCTGAGAGTCTGGGGATGGTCAGTGTGGTCTGAGAGAGTCGAGGTATGATCATTGTGGTCTGAGAGAGACCAGGGATGGTCAGTGTGGTCTGAGAGAGTCCAGGGATGGTCAGTATGGTCTGAGAGTCCATGGATGGTCAGTGTGGTCTGAGAGAGTCCAGGAATGGTCAGTGTGGCCTGAGAGTCCAGGGATGGCCCGTGTGGCCTGAGAGTCCAGAGATGGTCAGTGTGGTCTGAGAGTCCAGGGAAGGTCAGTGTGGTCTGAGAGTCCAAGGATGGTCAGTGTGGTCTGAGAGTCCAGGGATGGTCAGTGTGGTCTGAGAGTTCAGGGATTGTCACTGTAGCCTGAGAGAGACCAGGGGTGGTCAGTGTGGTCTGAGAGAGACCAGGGGTGGTCAGTGTGGTCTGAGAGCCCAGGGATGGTCAGTGTGGTCTGAGAGGGACCAACAATGGTCATTGTGGTCTGACAGAGTCCAACAATGGCCAGTAAGATCCGAGGGAGTCCAAGGATGGTCAGTGTGGTCTGAGAGTCTGGGGATGGTCAGTGTGGTCTGAGAGAGTCGAGGTATGATCATTGTGGTCTGAGAGAGACCAGGGATGGTCAGTGTGGTCTGAGAGAGTCCAGGGATGGTCAGTATGGTCTGAGAGTCCATGGATGGTCAGTGTGGTCTGAGAGAGTCCAGGAATGGTCAGTGTGGCCTGAGAGTCCAGGGATGGCCCGTGTGGCCTGAGAGTCCAGAGATGGTCAGTGTGGTCTGAGAGTCCAGGGAAGGTCAGTGTGGTCTGAGAGCCCAAGGATGGTCAGTGTGGTCTGAGAGTGACCAGAGATGGTCAGTGTGGTCTGAGAGTCCAGGGCTGATCAGGGTGGTATGAGAGTGTCCAGGGTTGGTCAGTGTAGTCTGAGAGTGTCCAGGGATGGCCAGTGTGGCCTGAGAGTCCAGAGATGGTCAGTGAGGTCTGAGAATGTCCAAGGATGCTCGGTGCGATCTGGGAGAGTCCAGCAATGGTCAGTGTGGCCTGAGGGAGCCCAGGAATGGTCAGTGTGGCCTGTGAGAGCCCAGGAATTGTCAGTGTGGTCTGAGAGTGTCCAGGGATGGTCAAAGTGGCCTGAGAGACCAGGGATGGTCAGTATGGTCTGAGAGAGACCAGAGATGGTCAGTGTGGTTTGAGAGTCCAGGTCTGGTCAGTGTGGTCTGAGAGAGTCCAGGGCTGGTCAATGTGGTCTGAGAGAGACCAGAGATGGTCAGTGTGGTCTGAGAGTCCAGGGCTGGTCAGTGTTGTCTGAGAGTCCAGAATTGGTCAGTGTGGTCTGAGAGAGTCCAGGGATGGTCAGTGTGGTCCAAGAGAGTCCAGCGATGGCCAATATGGTCTGAGGGTGTTCAAGGATGGTCAGTGTGGTCCGAGAGGGTCCAGGGATGGTCAGTGTGGTTCGAGAGGGTCCAGGGATGGTCAGTGTGCTTCGAGAGAGTCCAAGGATGGTCAGTGTGGCCCGAGAGAGTCCAGGGATGGCCAATGTGGCCCGAGAGAGTCCAGGGATGATCAGTGTGGTCCGAGAGAGTCCAGGGATGGTCAGTGTGGTCCAAGGGAGTCCATTGATGGCCAATGTGGTCTGAGGGAGTCCAGGGATGGTCAGTGAATTCCGAGACAGCCCAAGGATGGTCAGTGTGGTCTGAGAGTGACCAGAGATGGTCAGTGTGGTCTGAGAGTCCAGGGCTGATCAGGGTGGTATGAGAGTGTCCAGGGTTGGTCAGTGTGGTCTGAGAGTGTCCAGGGATGGCCAGTGTGGCCTGAGAGTCCAGAGATGGTCAGTGAGGTCTGAGAATGTCCAGGGATGGTCGGTGTGGTCTGAGAGTGTCCAAGGATGGCCAGTGTGGCCTGAGAGTCCAGAGATGGTCAGTGAGGTCTGAGAATGTCCAGGGATGTCCAGTGTGGCCTGAAAGCATCCAGCAATCGTCAGTGAGTTCCGAGAGAGCCCAAGGATGGTCAGTGTGGTCTGAGAGTCCAGTGATGGTCAGTGTGGTCTGAGAGACCAAGGATGGTCAGTGGGTTCTGAGAGTCCAGTGATGGTCAGTGTGGTCTGAGAGCCCAAGGATGGTCAGTGTGGTCTGAGAGTGACCAGAGATGGTCAGTGTGGTCTGAGAGAGTCCAGTGATGGTCAATGTGGTCAGAGGGTGTCCAGGGATGGTCAGTGTGGTCCAAGAGAGTCCAGGGGTGGTCAGTGTGGTCTGATGGTGTCCATGGATGGTCAGTGTGGTCCAAGAGAGTCCAGGGGTGGTCAGTGTGGTCCAAGAGAGTCCAGGGGTGGTCAGTGTGGTCTGAGAGCCCAGGGATGGCCAGTGTGGTCTGAGAGTGACCAGAGATGGTCAGTGTGGTCTGAGAGAGTCCGGTGATGGTCAATGTGGTCAGAGGGTGTCCAGGGATGGTCAGTGTGGTCCAAGAGAGTCCAGGGGTGGTCAGTGTGGTCTGATGGTGTCCAGGGATGGTCAGTGTGGTCTGAGAGTGACCAGAGATGGTCAGTGTGGTCTGAGAGAGTCCAGTGATGGTCAATGTGGTCAGAGGGTGTCCAGGGGTGGTCAGTGTGGTCCAAGAGAGTCCAGGGGTGATCAGTGTGGTCTGATGGTGTCCAGGGATGGTCAGTGTGGTCTGAGAGAGTCTAGTGATGGTCACTGTAGTCTGAGGGTGTCCAGGGATGGTCAGTGTGGTCTGAAAGAGTCCGGTAATGGCCAATGAGTTCAGAGAGAGCCCAGGGATGCTTAGTGCAGTCTGAGAGTCCAGCAATGGACAGTGTGGTCTGAGAGTCGAGGGATGGTCAGTGTGGTCTGAGAGTCCAGGGATGGTCAGTGTGGTCTGAGAGTTCAGGGATTGTCACTGTAGCCTGAGAGAGACCAGGGATGGTCAGTGTGGTCTGAGAGAGACGAGGGATGGTCAATGAGGCCAGAGGGTGTCCAGGGATGGTCAGTGTGGTCCGAGAGATTCCAGGGATACTCAGTGGTCAGAGAGAGTCCAGGAATGGTCAGTGAGTTCAGAGAGAGTCCAGGGATGGTCAGTGTGGTCTGAGAGTCCAGTGATGGTCAGTGTGGTCTGAGAGTCCAGGGATGGTCAGTGTGGTCTGAGAGTTCAGGGATTGTCACTGTAGCCTGAGAGAGACCAGGGGTGGTCAGTGTGGTCTGAGAGAGACCAGGGGTGGTCAGTGTGTCTGAGAGCCCAGGGATGGTCAGTGTGGTCTGAGAGGGACCAACAATGGTCATTGTGGTCTGACAGAGTCCAACAATGGCCAGTAAGATCCGAGGGAGTCCAAGGATGGTCAGTGTGGTCTGAGAGAGTCCAGTGATGGTCAGTGTGATCAGAGGGTGTCCAGGGATGGTCAGTGTGGTCCAAGAGAGTCCAGGGGTGGTCAGTGTGGTCTGATGGTGTCCATGGATGGTCAGTGTGGTCCAAGAGAGTCCAGGGGTGGTCAGTGTGGTCCAAGAGAGTCCAGGAGTGGTCAGTGTGGTCTGAGAGCCCAAGGATGGCCAGTGTGGTCTGAGAGTGACCAGAGATGGTCAGTGTGGTCTGAGAGAGTCCGGTGATGGTCAATGTGGTCAGAGGGTGTCCAGGGATGGTCAGTGTGGTCCAAGTGAGTCCAGGGGTGGTCAGTGTGGTCTGATGGTGTCCAGGGATGGTCAGTGTGGTCTGAGAGTGTCCAGAGATGGTCAGTGTGGTCTGAGAGAGTCCAGTGATGGTCAATGTGGTCAGAGGGTGTCCAGGGGTGGTCAGTGTGGTCCAAGAGAGTCCAGGGGTGGTCAGTGTGGTCTGATGGTGTCCAGGGATGGTCAGTGTGGTCTGAAAGAGTCTAGTGATGGTCACTGTAGTCTGAGGGTGTCCAGGGATGGTCAGTGTGGTCAGAGAGAGTCCAGGGATGGTCAGTGTGGTCTGAAAGAGTCCGGTGATGGCCAAAGAGTTCAGAGAGAGCCCAGGGATGCTTAGTGCAGTCTGAGAGTCCAGCAATGGACAGTGTGGTCTGAGAGTCGAGGGATGGTCAGTGTGGTCTGAGAGTCCAGGGATGGTCAGTGTGGTCTGAGAGTTCAGGGATTGTCACTGTAGCCTGAGAGAGACCAGGGGTGGTCAGTGTGGTCTGAGAGAGACAAGGGATGGTCAATGAGGCCAGAGGATGTCCAGGGATGGTCAGTGTGGTCCGAGAGAGTCCAGGGATATTCAGTGGTCAGAAAGAGTCCAGGAATGGTCAGTGAGTTCAGAGAGAGTCCAGGGATGGTCAGTGTGGTCTGAGAGTCCAGTGATGGTCAGTGTGGTCTGAGAGTCCAGGGATGGTCAGTGTGGTCTGAGAGTTCAGGGATTGTCACTGTAGCCTGAGAGAGACCAGGGGTGGTCAGTGTGGTCTGAGAGAGACCAGGGGTGGTCAGTGTGGTCTGAGAGCCCAGGGATGGTCAGTGTGGTCTGAGAGGGACCAACAATGGTCATTGTGGTCTGACAGAGTCCAACAATGGCCAGTAAGATCCGAGGGAGTCCAAGGATGGTCAGTGTGGTCTGAGAGTCTGGGGATGGTCAGTGTGGTCTGAGAGAGTCGAGGTATGATCATTGTGGTCTGAGAGAGACCAGGGATGGTCAGTGTGGTCTGAGAGAGTCCAGGGATGGTCAGTATGGTCTGAGAGTCCATGGATGGTCAGTGTGGTCTGAGAGAGTCCAGGAATGGTCAGTGTGGCCTGAGAGTCCAGGGATGGCCCGTGTGGCCTGAGAGTCCAGAGATGGTCAGTGTGGTCTGAGAGTCCAGGGAAGGTCAGTGTGGTCTGAGAGTCCAAGGATGGTCAGTGTGGCCTGAGAGAGTCCAAGGATGGCCAATGTGGTCCGAGAGAGTCCAGGGATGGTCAGTGTGGTCCGAGAGAATCCAGGGATGGTCAGTGTGGTCCAAGGGAGTCCATTGATGGCCAATGTGGTCTGAGAGAGTCCAAGGATGGTCAGTTTGATACGAGAGAGTCCAGCAATGGTCAGTGTGGCCTGAAAGAGTCCAGGGATGGTCAGCATGGCCTGAAAGAGTCCAGCGATGGTCAGTGTGGCCTGAAAGAGTCCAGGGATATCCAGTGTGGCCTGAAAGCATCCAGCAATCATCAGTGAGTTCTGAGAGAGCCCAAGGATGGTTAGTGTGGTCTGAGAGTCCAGTGATGGACAGTGTGGTCTGAGAGCCCAAGGATGGTCAGTGTGGTCTGAGAGTGACCAGAGATGGTCAGTGTGGTCTGAGAGTCCAGGGCTGATCAGGGTGGTATGAGAGTGTCCAGGGTTGGTCAGTGTAGTCTGAGAGTGTCCAGGGATGGCCAGTGTGGCCTGAGAGTCCAGAGATGGTCAGTGAGGTCTGAGAATGTCCAAGGATGCTCGGTGCGATCTGGGAGAGTCCAGCAATGGTCAGTGTGGCCTGAGGGAGCCCAGGAATGGTCAGTGTGGCCTGTGAGAGTCCAGGAATTGTCAGTGTGGTCTGAGAGTGTCCAGGGATGGTCAAAGTGGCCTGAGAGACCAGGGATGGTCAGTATGGTCTGAGAGAGACCAGAGATGGTCAGTGTGGTTTGAGAGTCCAGGTCTGGTCAGTGTGGTCTGAGAGAGTCCAGGGCTGGTCAATGTGGTCTGAGAGAGACCAGAGATGGTCAGTGTGGTCTGAGAGTCCAGGGCTGGTCAGTGTTGTCTGAGAGTCCAGAATTGGTCAGTGTGGTCTGAGAGAGACCAGAGATGGTCAGTGTGGTCTGAGAGAGTCCAGGGATGGTCAGTGCGGTCTGAGAGAGTCCAGGGCTGGTCAGTGTGGTCTGAGAGTCCAGGGCTGGTCAGTGTGGACTGAGAGAGTCTAGGGTTGGTCAGTGCAGTCTGAGAGTCCAGGGATGGTCAGTGTGGTCTGAGAGAGACCGGAGATGGTCAGTGTGGTCTGAGAGAGTCCAGTGCTAGTCAGTGTGGTCTGAGAGTCCAGGACTGGTAAGCGTGGTCTGAGAGAGTCCAGGAATGGTCAGTGCAGTCTGAGAGTCCAGGGATGGTCAGTGTGGTCTGAGAGAGACCGGAGATAGTGTGGTCTGAGAGAGTCCAGGTCTGGTCAGTGCGGTTTGAGAGTCTTGGGCTGGTCAGTGTGGTCTGAGAGTCCAGGTCTGGTCAGTGTGGTCTGAGAGTCTTGGGCTGGTCAGTGTGGTCTGAGAGAGTCTGGGGCTGGTCAGTGTGGTCTGAGAGAGACCAGAGATGGTCAATGTGGTCTGAGAGTCCAGGGCTGATCAGTGTGGTTTGAGAGAGTCCAGGGCTGGTCAGTGTGGTCTGAGAGAGTTCAGGGCTGGTCAATGTGGTCTGAGAGTCCAGGGCTGGTCAGTGTGGTTTGAGAGAGTCCAGGGCTGGTCAGTGTGGTCTGAGAGAGTTCAGGGCTGGTCAGTGTGGTCTGAGAGTCCAGGTCTGGTCAGTGTGGTCTGAGCGAGTTCAGGGGTGGTCAGTGTGGTCTGAGAGTGTCCAGGGATGGTCAGTGTTGCCTGAGAGTCCAGGGATGGTCAGTATGGTCTGAGAGAGACCAGAGATGGTCAGTGTGGTCTGAGAGTCCAGGGCTAGTCAATGTGGTCTGAGAGAGTCCAGGGATGGTCAGTGTGGTCTGAAAGAGTCCGGTGATGGCCAATGAGTTCAGAGAGAGCCCAGGGATGCTTAGTGTGGTCTGAGAGTCCAGCAATGGACAGTGTGGTCTGAGAGTCCAGGGATGGTCAGTGTGGTCTGAGAGAGTCCAGGGGTGGTCAGTGTGGTCTGAGAGAGATGAGAGATGGTCAGTGTGGTCTGAGAGAGTTCAGAGATGGTCAGTATGTTCAGAGAGACTCCAGTGATGGTCAATGTGGTCAGAGGGTGTCCAGGGGTGGTCAGTGTGGTCCAAGAGAGTCCAGGGGTGGTCAGTGTGGTCTGATGGTGTCCAAGGATGGTCAGTGTGGTCTGAGAGAGTCTAGTGATTGTCACTGTAGTCTGAGGGTTTCCGGGGATGGTCAGTGTTGTCAGAGAGAGTCCAGGGATGGTCAGTGTGGTCTGAAAGAGTCCGGTGATGGCCAATGAGTTCAGAGAGAGCCCAGGGATGCTTAGTGTGGTCTGAGAGTCCAGCAATGGACAGTGTGGTCTGAGAGTCCAGGGATGGTCAGTGTGGTCTGAGAGTCCAGGGATGGTCAGTGTGGTCTGAGAGTTCAGGGATTGTCACTGTAGCCTGAGAGGGACCAGGGGTGGTCAGTGTGGTCTGAGAGAGACGAGGGATGGTCAATGAGGCCGGAGGGTGTCCAGGGATGGTCAGTATGGTCCGAGAGAGTCCAGGGATATTCAGTGGTCTGAAAGAGTCCAGGAATGGTCAGTGAGTTCAGAGAGAGTCCAGGGATGGTCAGTGTGGTCTGAGAGTCCAGTGATGGTCAGTGTGGTCTGAGAGTCCAGGGATGGTCAGTGTGGTCTGAGAGACAAGGGATGGTCACTGTAGCCTGAGAGAGACCAGGGGTGGTCAGTGTGGTCTGAGAGAGACCAGGGGTGGTCAGTGTGGTCTGATGCCCTGGGATGGTCAGTGTGGTCTGAGAGGGACCAACAATGGTCATTGTGGTCTGACAGAGTCCAACAATGGCCAGTAAGATCCAAGGGAGCCCAAGGATGGTCAGTGTGGTCTGAGAGTCTGGGGATGGTCAGTGTGGTCTGAGAGAGTCGAGGTATGATCATTGTGGTCTGAGAGAGACCAGGGATGGTCAGTGTGGTCTGAGAGAGTCCAGGGATGGTCAGTATGGTCTGAGAGTCCATGGATGGTCAGTGTGGTCTGAGCGAGTCCAGGAATGGTCAGTGTGGCCTCAGAGTCCGGGGATGGCCCGTGTGGCCTGAGAGTCCAGAGATGGTCAGTGTGGTCTGAGAGTCCAGGGATGGTCAGTGTGGCCTGACAGTCCAAGGATGGTCAGTGTGGCCTGAGAGAGTCCAGGGATGGCCAATGTGGTCCGAGAGATTCCAGGGATGGTCAGTGTGGTCCGAGAGAATCCAGGGATGGTCAGTGTGGTCCAAGGGAGTCCACTGATTGCCAATGTGGTCTGAGAGAGTCCAGGGATGGTCAGTGTGATACGAGAGAGTCCAGCGATGGTCAGTGTGGCCTGAAAGAGTCCAGGGATGGTCATCATGGCCTGAAAGAGTCCAGGGATGTCCAGTGTGGCCTGAAAGCATCCAACAATCATCAGTGAGTTCCGAGAGAGCCCAAGGATGGTCAGTGTGGTCTGAGAGTCCAGTGATGGACAGTGTGGTCTGAGAGCCCAAGGATGGTCAGTGTGGTCTGAGAGTGACCAGAGATGGTCAATGTGGTCTGATGGTGTCCAGGGCTGATCAGGGTGGTATGAGAGTGTCCAAGGATGGCCAGTGTGGCCTGAGAGTCCAGAGATGGCCAGTGTGGTCTGAGAATGTCCAAGGATGGTCGGTGCGATCTGGGAGAGTCCAGCAATGGTCAGTGTGGCCCGAGGAAGCCCAAGAATGGTCAGTGTGGCCTGTGAGAGCCCAGGAATGGTCAGTGTGGTCTGAGAGTGTCCAGGGATGGTCAGTGTGGCCTGAGAGACCAGGGATGGTCAGTATGGTCTAAGAGAGACCAGAGATGGTCAGTGTGGTTTGAGAGTCCAGGTCTGGTCAGTGTGGTCTGAGAGAGTCCAGGGCTGGTCAATGTGGTCTGAGAGAGACCAGAGATGGTCAGTGTGGTCTGAGAGTCCAGGTCTGGTCAGTGTGGTCTGAGAGAGTCCAGGAATGGTCAGTGTGGTCTGAGAGAGTCCAGGAATGGTCAGTGTGGTCTGAGAGAGACGAGGGATGGTCAGTGTGGTCTGAGAGAGATCAGAGATGGTCAGTGTGGTCTGAGAGTGTCCAGGGCTGGTCAGTGTGGTTTAAGAGTGTCCAGGGATGGACAGTATGGTCTGAGAGTGTCCAGGGATGGTCAGTGTGGTCTGAGAGTGTCCAGGGATGGTCAGTGTGGCCTTGAGAGAGTCCAGGGATGGTCAGTGTGGTCTGAGAGTCCATGGATGGTCAGTGTGGTCTGGGAGAGTCCAGGGATGGTCAGTGTGGTCTGAGAGAGTCCAGGGCTGGTCAGTGTGGTCTGTGAGGCCATGGATGGTCAGTGTGGTCTGAGAGAGTCCACGGTTGGTCAGTTTGGCCCAGGGTCCAGGGATCGCCAGTGTGGCCTGACAGTCCAGACATGGTCAGTGTGGTCTGAGAGTGTCCAGTGATGGTCTGTGCATTCTGGGAGAGTCCAGAAATTGTCAGTGTTGCCTGTGAGGGTCCAGGAATGGTCAGTGTGGTCTGTGAGTGTCCAGGGATGGTCAGTGTGGTCTGAGAGTGTCCAGGGATGGTCTGTGTGGTTCCTAATAAGTCCAGAGATCGCCAGTGAGGTCTGGGAGCCAAGGGATGGTCAGTTTGGTCTGAAAGAGTCCAGGGCTGGTCAGTGTGGTCTGAGTGAGTCCAGAGATGGCCAGTGTGGCCTGAGAGTCCAGGGATGGTCAGTGTGGTCTGACAGTCTAGGGCTGGTCAGTGTGGTCTGAGAGTCCAGAATTGGTCAGTGTGGTCTGAGAGTCCAGGGATGGTCAGTGCGGTCTGAGAGAGTCCAGGGCTGGTCAGTGTGATCTGAGAGTCCAGGGCTGGTCAGTGTGGACTGAGAGAGTCCAGGGTTGGTCAGTGCAGTCTGAGAGTCCAGGGATGGTCAGTGTGGTCTGAGAGAGACTGGAGATGGTCAGTGTGGTCTGAGAGAGTCCAGGGCTAGTCAGTGTGGTCTGAGAGTCCAAGACTGGTCAGTGTGGACTGAGAGAGTCCAGGGTTGGTCAGTGCAGTCTGAGAGTCCAGGGATGGTCAGTGTGGTCTGAGAGAGACCGGAGATATTCATTGTGGTCTGAGAGAGTCCAGGTCTGGTCATTGTGGTCTGAGAGTCTTGGGCTGGTCAGTGTGGTCTGAGAGAGTCCAGGTCTGGTCATTGCGGTCTGAGAGTCTTGGGTTGGTCAGTGTGGTCTGAGAGAGTCCAGGGCTGGTCAGTGTGGTCTGTGAGTCCAGGTCTGGTCAGTGCGGTCTGAGAGTCTTGGTCTGGTCAGTGTGGTCTGAGAGAGTCCAGGGCTGGTCAGTGTGGTTTGAGAGAGACCAGAGATGGTCAATGTGGTCTGAGAGTCCAGGGCTGGTCAGTGTGGTCTGAGAGAGTTCAGGGCTGGTCAGTGTGGTGTGAGAGTCTTGGGCTGGTCAGTGTGGTCTGAGAGTCCAGGTCTGGTCAGTGTTGTCTGAGAGTCTTGGGCTGGTCAGTGTGGTCTGAGAGAGTCCAGGGCTGGTCAGTGTGGTCTGAGAGAGACCATAGATGGTCAATGTGGTCTGAGAGTCCAGGGCTGGTCAGTGTGGTCTGAGAGAGTCCAGGGCTGGTCAGTGTGGTCTGAGAGAGTTCAGGGCTGGTCAGTGTGGTCTGAGAGTGTCCAGGGCTGGTCAGTGTTGCCTGAGAGTCCAGGGATGGTCAGTATGGTCTGAGAGAGACCAGAGATGGTCAGTGTGGTCTGAGAGTCCAGGGCTAGTCAATGTGGTCTGAGAGAGTCCAAGGCTGGTCAGTGTTGTCTGAGAGAGACGAGAGATGGTCAGTGAGGTCTGAGAGAGTCCAGGGATGGTCAGTGTGGTCTGAGAGAGTCCAGGTTTGGTCAGTGTGGTCTGAGAGTGTCCAGAGATGCTCTGTGTGGCCTGAGAGAGTCCGGGGCTGGTCAGTATGGTCTGAGAGAGACCAGAGATTGTCAATGTGGTCTGAGAGTCCAGGTATGGTCAGTGTGGCCTGTGAGTCGAGGGACAATCACTATGGCCAGGGAGAGTCAAGGGATGGTCAGTGTGGTCTGAGAGTCCAGAGATGGTCAGTCTAGTCTGAGAGTTTCCAGGGATATTCAGTACAATCTGGGAGAGTCCAGGAATAGTTAGTGTGGGCTGAGGGAGCCCTGTAATGATCAGTGTGGTGTGTGAGAGTCCAGGAATGGGCAGTTTGACCTGGGAGTCAAGGAATGGTCAGTATTGTCTGGGAGAGTCGAGGGATTGTCACTGTGGCCTGAGAGTCCAGGGATGGCCAGTGTGGCCTGAGAGACCAGAGAAGGTCAGTGTGGTCTGAGAATGTCCAGGGATAGTCGGTGCGGTCTGAGAGAGACCAGGAATGGTCAGTGTGGTCTGAGTGAGTCCAGAGATCGCCAATGAGGTCTGGGAGCCAAGGGATGGTCAGTGTGGTCTGAGAGAGTCCAGGGATGGTCAGTGTGGTCTGAGTGAGTCCAGAGATGGCCGGTGTGGTCTGAGAGTGTCTAGGAATGGTCAGTGTGGTCTGAGAGTGTCCAGGGATGGTCACCGTGGTCTGAGAGTGTCCAGGGATGGTCAGTGTGGTCTGAGTGAGTCCAGAGATCGCCAGTGAGGTCTGGGAGCTAAGGGATGGTCAGTTTAGTCTGAAAGAGTCCAGGGCTGGTCAGTGTGGTCTGAGTGAGTCCAGAGATGGCCAGTGTGGCCTGAGAGTCCAGGGATGGTCAGTGTGATCTGACAGTTCAGGGCTGGTCAGTGTGGTCTGAGAGTCCAGAATTGGTCAGTGTGGTCTGTGAGAGTCCAGAGATGGTCAGTATGGTCTGAGAGGGTCCAGGGATGGTCAGCGCAGTCTGAGAGAGTCCAGGGCCGGTCAGTGTGGTCTGAGAGTCCAGGGCTGGTCAGTGTGGACTGAGAGAGTCCAGGGTTGGTCAGTGCAGTCTGAGAGTTCAGGGATGATCAGTGTGGTCTGAGAGAGACCGGAGATGGTCAGTGTAGTCTGAGAGAGTGTAGGGCTAGTCAGTGTGGTCTGAGAGTACAGGACTGGTCAGCGTGGTCTGAGAGAGTCCAGGGCTGGTCAGTGTGGTCTGAGAGACCAGAGCTGGTCAGTATGGTCTGAGAGTCCAGGGCTGGTCAGTGTGGTCTGAGACTGTCCAGTGATGGTCTGTGCATTCTGGGAGAGCCCAGAAATTGTCAGTGTTGCCTGTGAGGGTCCAGGAATGGTCAGTGTGGTCTGAGAGTGTCCAGGGATGGTCAGTGTGGTCTGAGAGTGTCCAGGGATGGTCTATGTGGTCTGAGTAAGTCCAGAGATCGCCAGTGAGGTCTGGGAGCCAAGGGATGTTCAGTTTTGCCTGAAAGAGTCCAGGGTTGGTCAGTGCAGTCTGAGAGTCCAGGGATGGTCAGTGTAGTCTGAGAGAGACCGGAGATATTCAGTGTGGTCTGAGAGAGTCCAGGTCTGGTCATTGTGGTCTGAGAGTCTTGGGCTGGTCAGTGTGATCTGAGAGAGTCCAGGTCTGGTCATTGCGGTCTGAGAGTCTTGGGTTGGTCAGTGTGGTCTGAGAGAGTCCAGGGCTGGTCAGTGTGGTCTGAGAGTCCAGGTCTGGTCAGTGCGGTCTGAGAGTCTTGGGCTGGTCAGTGTGGTCTGAGAGAGTCCAGGGCTGGTCAGTGTGGTCTGAGAGAGACCAGAGATGGTCAATGTGGTCTGAGAGTCCAGGGCTGGTCAGTGTGGTCTGAGAGAGTCCTGGGCAGGTCAGTGTGGTCTGAGAGTCCAGGGCCAGTCAATGTGGTCTGAGAGAGTCCAGGGCTGGTCAGTATTGTCTGAGAGAGACGAGAGATGGTCAGTGTGGTCTGAGAGAGATCAGAGATGGTCAGTGTGTTCTGAGAGAGTCGGGGATGGTCAGTATGGCCTGAGAGAGTCCAGGGCTGGTCAGTGTGGTCTGAGAGAGTCCAGGTTTGGTCAGTGTGATCTGAGAGTGTCCAGAGATGCTCTGTGTGGCCTGAGAGAGTCCAGGGCTGGTCAGTGTGGTCTGAGAGAGACCAGAGATGGTCAATGTGGTCTGAGAGTCCAGGGCTGGTCAGTGTGGTCTGAGAGAGTCCAGGGCTGGTCAGTGTGGTCTGAGAGTCCAGGGCTAGTCAATGTGGTCTGAGAGAGTCCAGGGCTGGTCAGTGTTGTCTGAGAGAGACGAGAGATGTTCAGTGTGGTCTGAGAGAGATCAGAGATGGTCAGTGTGTTCTGAGAGAGTCCTGGGATGGTCAGTATGGTATGAGAGAGACCAGAGATTGTCAATGTGGTCTGAGAGTCCAGGTATGGTCAGTGTGGCCTGTGAGTCGAGGGACAATCACTATGGCCAGGGAGAGTCAAGGGATGGTCAGTGTGGTCTGAGAGTCCAGAGATGGTCAGTCTAGTCTGAGAGTTTCCAGGGATGTTCAGTACAATCTGGGAGAGTCCAGGAATAGTTAGTGTGGGCTGAGGGAGCCCTGTAATGATCAGTGTGGCGTGTGAGAGTCCAGGAATGGGCAGTTTGGCCTGGGAGTCAAGGAATGGTCAGTATGGTCTGGGAGAGTCCAGTGATGGTCAATGTGGCCTGAGAGTCCAGGGATGGCCAGTGTGGCCTGAGAGACCAGAGAAGGTCAGTGTGGTCTGAGAATGTCCAGGGATGGTCGGTGCGGTCTGAGAGAGACCAGGAATGGTCAGTGTGGTCTGAGTGAGTCCAGAGATCGCCAATGAGGTCTGGGAGCCAAGGGATGGTCAGTGTGGTCTGAGAGAGTCCAGGAATGGTCAGTGTGGTCTGAGTGAGTCCACAGATGGCCGGTGTGGTCTGAGAGTGTCTAGGAATGGTCAGTGTGGTCTGAGAGTGTCCAGGGATGGTCACCGTGGTCTGAGAGTGTCCAGGGATGGTCAGTGTGGTCTGAGTGAGTCCAGAGATCGCCAGTGAGGTCTGGGAGCTAAGGGATGGTCAGTTTAGTCTGAAAGAGTCCAGGGCTGGTCAGTGTGGTCTGAGTGAGTCCAGAGATGGCCAGTGTGGCCTGAGAGTCCAGGGATGGTCAGTGTGATCTGACAGTTCAGGGCTGGTCAGTGTGGTCTGAGAGTCCAGAATTGGTCAGTGTGGTCTGTGAGAGTCCAGAGATGGTCAGTGTGGTCTGAGAGGGTCCAGGGATGGTCAGCGCAGTCTGAGAGAGTCCAGGGCCGGTCAGTGTGGTCTGAGAGTCCAGGGCTGGTCAGTGTGGACTGAGAGAGTCCAGGGTTGGTCAGTGCAGTCTGAGAGTTCAGGGATGATCAGTGTGGTCTGAGAGAGACCGGAGATGGTCAGTGTAGTCTGAGAGAGTGTAGGGCTAGTCAGTGTGGTCTGAGAGTACAGGACTGGTCAGCGTGGTCTGAGAGAGTCCAGGGCTGGTCAGTGTGGTCTGAGAGACCAGAGCTGGTCAGTATGGTCTGAGAGTCCAGGGCTGGTCAGTGTGGTCTGAGACTGTCCAGTGATGGTCTGTGCATTCTGGGAGAGCCCAGAAATTGTCAGTGTTGCCTGTGAGGGTCCAGGAATGGTCAGTGTGGTCTGAGAGTGTCCAGGGATGGTCACCGTGGTCTGAGAGTGTCCAGGGATGGTCAGTGTGGTCTGAGTGAGTCCAGAGATCGCCAGTGAGGTCTGGGAGCTAAGGGATGGTCAGTTTAGTCTGAAAGAGTCCAGGGCTGGTCAGTGTGATCTGAGTGAGTCCAGAGATGGCCAGTGTGGCCTGAGAGTCCAGGGATGGTCAGTGTGATCTGACAGTTCAGGGCTGGTCAGTGTGGTCTGAGAGTCCAGAATTGGTCAGTGTGGTCTGTGAGAGTCCAGAGATGGTCAGTGTGGTCTGAGAGAGTCCAGGGATGGTCAGCGAAGTCTGAGAGAGTCCAGGGCCGGTCAGTGTGGTCTGAGAGTCCAGGGCTGGTCAGTGTGGACTGAGAGAGTCCAGGGTTGGTCAGTGCAGTCTGAGAGTTCAGGGATGATCAGTGTGGTCTGAGAGAGACCGGAGATGGTCAGTGTAGTCTGAGAGAGTGTAGGGCTAGTCAGTGTGGTCTGAGAGTACAGGACTGGTCAGCATGGTCTGAGAGAGTCCAGGGCTGGTCAGTGTGGTCTGAGAGACCAGAGCTGGTCAGTATGATCTGAGAGTCCAGGGCTGGTCAGTGTGGTCTGAGAGTCCAGGGCTGGTCAGAGTGGTCTGAGAGAGTCCATGGCTGGTCAGTGTGGTCTGAGTGAGTCCAGGCTGGTCAGTTGTGTCTGAGAGTGTCCAGGGGATGGTCAGTGTGGCCTGAGAGTCCAGGTCTGGTCAGTGTGGTCTGAGAGAGTCCAGGGCTGGTCAATGTGGTCTGAGAGAGACCAGAGATGGTCAGTGTGGTCTGAGAGTCCAGGTCTGGTCAGTGTGTTCTGAGAGAGTCCAGGAATGGTCAGTGTGGTCTGAGAGAGACGAGGGATGGTCAGTGTGGTCTGAGAGAGATCAGAGATGGTCAGTGTGGTCTGAGAGTGTCCAGGGCTGGTCAGTGTGGTTTGAGAGTGTCCAGGGATGGTCAGTATGGTCTGAGAGTGTCCAGGGATGGTCAATGTGGTCTGAGAGTGTCCAGGGATGGTCAGTGTGGCCTTGAGAGAGTTCAGGGATGGTCAGTGTGGTCTGAGAGTCCATGGATGGTCAGTGTGGTCTGAGAGAGTCCAGGGATGGTCAGTGTGGTCTGAGAGAGTCCAGGGCTGGTCAGTGTGGTCTGTGAGGCCATGGATGGTCAGTGTGGTCTGAGAGAGTCCACGGTTGGTCAGTTTGGCCCGAAGGCCCAGGGATGGCCAGTGTGGCCTGAGAGTCCAGACATGGTCAGTGTGGTCTGAGATTGTCCAGGGATAGTCTGTGCATTCTGGGAGAGCCCAGAAATTGTCAGTGTTGCCTGTGAGGGTCCAGGAATGGTCAGTGTGGTCTGAGAGTGTCCAGGGATGGTCAGTGTGGTCTGAGAGTGTCCAGGGATGGTCAGTGTGGTCTGAGGAAGTCCAGAGATCGCCAGTGAGGTCTGGGAGCCGAGGGATGGTCAGTTTCGTCCGAAAGAGTCCAGGGCTGGTCAGTGTGGTCTGAGTGAGTCCAGAGATGACCAGTGTGGCCTGAGAGTCCAGGGATGGTCAGTGTGGTCTGACAGTCCAGGGCTGGTCAGTGTGGTCTGAGAGTCCAGAATTGGTCAGTGTGGTCTGAGAGAGACCAGAGATGGCCAGTGTGGTCTGAGAGAGTCCAGGGATGGTCAGTGCGGTCTGAGAGAGTCCAGGGCTGGTCAGTGTGGTCTGAGAGTCCAGGGCTGGTCAGTGTGGACTGAGAGAGTCCAGGGTTGTCAGTGCAGTCTGAGAGTCCAGGGATGGTCAGTGTGGTCTGAGAGAGACCGGAGATGGTCAGTGTGGTCTTAGAGAGTCCAGGTTTGGTCAGTGTGGTCTGAGAGAGTCCAGGATTGGTCAGTGTGGCCTGTGAGAGTCCAGGAATGGTCAGTGTGGTCTGAGAGAGCCCAGGAATGGTTATTGTGGTCAGTGAGTACAGGGACAGTCAGAATGGTCTGGGAGAGTCAAGGGATGGTCAGTGTGGTCTGAGAGAGACCAGAGATGGTCAGTGTGGTCAGGGAGTCAGGAATGGGCAGTGTGGTCTGAGAGAGTCCAGGGATGGCCAGTGTGGTCTGAGAGTCCAGGGCTGGTCAGTGTGGACTGAGAGAGTCCAGGGTTGGTCAGTGCAGTCTGAGAGTTCAGGGATGATCAGTGTGGTCTGAGAGAGACCGGAGATGGTCAGTGTAGTCTGAGAGAGTGTAGGGCTAGTCAGTGTGGTCTGAGAGTACAGGACTGGTCAGCGTGGTCTGAGAGAGTCCAGGGCTGGTCAGTGTGGTCTGAGAGACCAGAGCTGGTCAGTATGGTCTGAGAGTCCAGGGCTGGTCAGTGTGGTCTGAGACTGTCCAGTGATGGTCTGTGCATTCTGGGAGAGCCCAGAAATTGTCAGTGTTGCCTGTGAGGGTCCAGGAATGGTCAGTGTGGTCTGAGAGTGTCCAGGGATGGTCAGTGTGGTCTGAGAGTGTCCAGGGATGGTCTATGTGGTCTGAGTAAGTCCAGAGATCGCCAGTGAGGTCTGGGAGCCAAGGGATGGTCAGTTTTGCCTGAAAGAGTCCAGGGTTGGTCAGTGCAGTCTGAGAGTCCAGGGATGGTCAGTGTAGTCTGAGAGAGACCGGAGATATTCAGTGTGGTCTGAGAGAGTCCAGGTCTGGTCATTGTGGTCTGAGAGTCTTGGGCTGGTCAGTGTGATCTGAGAGAGTCCAGGTCTGGTCATTGCGGTCTGAGAGTCTTGGGTTGGTCAGTGTGGTCTGAGAGAGTCCAGGGCTGGTCAGTGTGGTCTGAGAGTCCAGGTCTGGTCAGTGCGGTCTGAGAGTCTTGGGCTGGTCAGTGTGGTCTGAGAGAGTCCAGGGCTGGTCAGTGTGGTCTGAGAGAGACCAGAGATGGTCAATGTGGTCTGAGAGAGTCCAGGGCTGGTCAGTGTGGTCTGAGAGAGTCCTGGGCAGGTCAGTGTGGTCTGAGAGTCCAGGGCCAGTCAATGTGGTCTGAGAGAGTCCAGGGCTGGTCAGTATTGTCTGAGAGAGACGAGAGATGGTCAGTGTGGTCTGAGAGAGATCAGAGATGGTCAGTGTGTTCTGAGAGAGTCCGGGGATGGTCAGTATGGCCTGAGAGAGTCCAGGGCTGGTCAGTGTGGTCTGAGAGAGTCCAGGTTTGGTCAGTGTGGTCTGAGAGTGTCCAGAGATGCTCTGTGTGGCCTGAGAGAGTCCAGGGCTGGTCAGTGTGGTCTGAGAGAGACCAGAGATGGTCAATGTGGTCTGAGAGTCCAGGGCTGGTCAGTGTGGTCTGAGAGAGTCCAGGGCTGGTCAGTGTGGTCTGAGAGTCCAGGGCTAGTCAATGTGGTCTGAGAGAGTCCAGGGCTGGTCAGTGTTGTCTGAGAGAGACGAGAGATGTTCAGTGTGGTCTGAGAGAGATCAGAGATGGTCAGTGTGTTCTGAGAGAGTCCTGGGATGGTCAGTATGGTATGAGAGAGACCAGAGTTTGTCAATGTGGTCTGAGAGTCCAGGTATGGTCAGTGTGGCCTGTGAGTCGAGGGACAATCACTATGGCCAGGGAGAGTCAAGGGATGGTCAGTGTGGTCTGAGAGTCCAGAGATGGTCAGTCTAGTCTGAGAGTTTCCAGGGATGTTCAGTACAATCTGGGAGAGTCCAGGAATAGTTAGTGTGGGCTGAGGGAGCCCTGTAATGATCAGTGTGGCGTGTGAGAGTCCAGGAATGGGCAGTTTGGCCTGGGAGTCAAGGAATGGTCAGTATGGTCTGGGAGAGTCCAGTGATGGTCAATGTGGCCTGAGAGTCCAGGGATGGCCAGTGTGGCCTGAGAGACCAGAGAAGGTCAGTGTGGTCTGAGAATGTCCAGGGATGGTCGGTGCGGTCTGAGAGAGACCAGGAATGGTCAGTGTGGTCTGAGTGAGTCCAGAGATCGCCAATGAGGTCTGGGAGCCAAGGGATGGTCAGTGTGGTCTGAGAGAGTCCAGGAATGGTCAGTGTGGTCTGAGTGAGTCCACAGATGGCCGGTGTGGTCTGAGAGTGTCTAGGAATGGTCAGTGTGGTCTGAGAGTGTCCAGGGATGGTCACCGTGGTCTGAGAGTGTCCAGGGATGGTCAGTGTGGTCTGAGTGAGTCCAGAGATCGCCAGTGAGGTCTGGGAGCTAAGGGATGGTCAGTTTAGTCTGAAAGAGTCCAGGGCTGGTCAGTGTGGTCTGAGTGAGTCCAGAGATGGCCAGTGTGGCCTGAGAGTCCAGGGATGGTCAGTGTGATCTGACAGTTCAGGGCTGGTCAGTGTGGTCTGAGAGTCCAGAATTGGTCAGTGTGGTCTGTGAGAGTCCAGAGATGGTCAGTGTGGTCTGAGAGGGTCCAGGGATGGTCAGCGCAGTCTGAGAGAGTCCAGGGCCGGTCAGTGTGGTCTGAGAGTCCAGGGCTGGTCAGTGTGGACTGAGAGAGTCCAGGGTTGGTCAGTGCAGTCTGAGAGTTCAGGGATGATCAGTGTGGTCTGAGAGAGACCGGAGATGGTCAGTGTAGTCTGAGAGAGTGTAGGGCTAGTCAGTGTGGTCTGAGAGTACAGGACTGGTCAGCGTGGTCTGAGAGAGTCCAGGGCTGGTCAGTGTGGTCTGAGAGACCAGAGCTGGTCAGTATGGTCTGAGAGTCCAGGGCTGGTCAGTGTGGTCTGAGACTGTCCAGTGATGGTCTGTGCATTCTGGGAGAGCCCAGAAATTGTCAGTGTTGCCTGTGAGGGTCCAGGAATGGTCAGTGTGGTCTGAGAGTGTCCAGGGATGGTCACCGTGGTCTGAGAGTGTCCAGGGATGGTCAGTGTGGTCTGAGTGAGTCCAGAGATCGCCAGTGAGGTCTGGGAGCTAAGGGATGGTCAGTTTAGTCTGAAAGAGTCCAGGGCTGGTCAGTGTGATCTGAGTGAGTCCAGAGATGGCCAGTGTGGCCTGAGAGTCCAGGGATGGTCAGTGTGATCTGACAGTTCAGGGCTGGTCAGTGTGGTCTGAGAGTCCAGAATTGGTCAGTGTGGTCTGTGAGAGTCCAGAGATGGTCAGTGTGGTCTGAGAGAGTCCAGGGATGGTCAGCGAAGTCTGAGAGAGTCCAGGGCCGGTCAGTGTGGTCTGAGAGTCCAGGGCTGGTCAGTGTGGACTGAGAGAGTCCAGGGTTGGTCAGTGCAGTCTGAGAGTTCAGGGATGATCAGTGTGGTCTGAGAGAGACCGGAGATGGTCAGTGTAGTCTGAGAGAGTGTAGGGCTAGTCAGTGTGGTCTGAGAGTACAGGACTGGTCAGCATGGTCTGAGAGAGTCCAGGGCTGGTCAGTGTGGTCTGAGAGACCAGAGCTGGTCAGTATGATCTGAGAGTCCAGGGCTGGTCAGTGTGGTCTGAGAGTCCAGGGCTGGTCAGAGTGGTCTGAGAGAGTCCATGGCTGGTCAGTGTGGTCTGAGTGAGTCCAGGCTGGTCAGTTGTGTCTGAGAGTGTCCAGGGGATGGTCAGTGTGGCCTGAGAGTCCAGGTCTGGTCAGTGTGGTCTGAGAGAGTCCAGGGCTGGTCAATGTGGTCTGAGAGAGACCAGAGATGGTCAGTGTGGTCTGAGAGTCCAGGTCTGGTCAGTGTGTTCTGAGAGAGTCCAGGAATGGTCAGTGTGGTCTGAGAGAGACGAGGGATGGTCAGTGTGGTCTGAGAGAGATCAGAGATGGTCAGTGTGGTCTGAGAGTGTCCAGGGCTGGTCAGTGTGGTTTGAGAGTGTCCAGGGATGGTCAGTATGGTCTGAGAGTGTCCAGGGATGGTCAATGTGGTCTGAGAGTGTCCAGGGATGGTCAGTGTGGCCTTGAGAGAGTTCAGGGATGGTCAGTGTGGTCTGAGAGTCCATGGATGGTCAGTGTGGTCTGAGAGAGTCCAGGGATGGTCAGTGTGGTCTGAGAGAGTCCAGGGCTGGTCAGTGTGGTCTGTGAGGCCATGGATGGTCAGTGTGGTCTGAGAGAGTCCACGGTTGGTCAGTTTGGCCCGAAGGCCCAGGGATGGCCAGTGTGGCCTGAGAGTCCAGACATGGTCAGTGTGGTCTGAGATTGTCCAGGGATAGTCTGTGCATTCTGGGAGAGCCCAGAAATTGTCAGTGTTGCCTGTGAGGGTCCAGGAATGGTCAGTGTGGTCTGAGAGTGTCCAGGGATGGTCAGTGTGGTCTGAGAGTGTCCAGGGATGGTCAGTGTGGTCTGAGGAAGTCCAGAGATCGCCAGTGAGGTCTGGGAGCCGAGGGATGGTCAGTTTCGTCCGAAAGAGTCCAGGGCTGGTCAGTGTGGTCTGAGTGAGTCCAGAGATGACCAGTGTGGCCTGAGAGTCCAGGGATGGTCAGTGTGGTCTGACAGTCCAGGGCTGGTCAGTGTGGTCTGAGAGTCCAGAATTGGTCAGTGTGGTCTGAGAGAGACCAGAGATGGCCAGTGTGGTCTGAGAGAGTCCAGGGATGGTCAGTGCGGTCTGAGAGAGTCCAGGGCTGGTCAGTGTGGTCTGAGAGTCCAGGGCTGGTCAGTGTGGACTGAGAGAGTCCAGGGTTGTCAGTGCAGTCTGAGAGTCCAGGGATGGTCAGTGTGGTCTGAGAGAGACCGGAGATGGTCAGTGTGGTCTTAGAGAGTCCAGGTTTGGTCAGTGTGGTCTGAGAGAGTCCAGGATTGGTCAGTGTGGCCTGTGAGAGTCCAGGAATGGTCAGTGTGGTCTGAGAGAGCCCAGGAATGGTTATTGTGGTCAGTGAGTACAGGGACAGTCAGAATGGTCTGGGAGAGTCAAGGGATGGTCAGTGTGGTCTGAGAGAGACCAGAGATGGTCAGTGTGGTCAGGGAGTCAGGAATGGGCAGTGTGGTCTGAGAGAGTCCAGGGATGGCCAGTGTGGTCTGAGAGAGTCCAGAGATGTTCAGTGTGGCCAGGGAATCAGGAATGGGCAGTGTGGTCTGAGAGAGACCAGAGATGGCAAGTTTGGCCAAGGAATCTAGGAATGGTAAGTGTGGTCTGAGAGAGTCCAGGGGTGGTCAGTGTGGTCTGAGAGTCCAGGGCTGGGCAGTGTGGTCTGAGAGAGTCCAGGGGTGGTCAGTGTGGTCTGAGAGTCCAGGGCTGGTCAGTGTGGTCTGAGAGAGACCAGGGTTGGTCAGTGAGGTCTGAGAGAGTCCAGGGGTGGTCAGTGTGGTCTGAGAGTCCAGGGCTGGTCAGTGTGGTCTGAGAGAGTCCAGGGATGGTCAGTGTGGTCTGTGAGAGTCCAGGTCTGATCAGTGCAGTCTGAGAGTCTTGGGCTGGTCTGTGTGGTCTGAGAGAGTCCAGGGCTGGTCAGTGTGGTCTGAGAGAGACCAGAGATGGTCCATGTGGTCTGAGAGTCCAGGGCTCATCAGTGTGGTCTGAGAGAATCCAGGGCTGGTCAGTGTGGTCTGAGAGAGTCCAGGGCTGGTCAGTGTGGTCTGAGAGAGTCCAGGGCTGGTCAGTGTGGTCTGAGAGTGTCCAGGGATGGTCAGTGTTGCCTGAGAGTCCAGGAATGGTCAGTATGGTCTGAGAGACACCAGAGATGGTCAGTGTGTTCTGAGAGTCCAGGGCTAGTCAATGTGGTCTGAGAGAGTCCAGGGCTGGTCAGTGTGGTCTGAGAGAGATGAGAGATGGTCAGTGTGGTCTGAGAGAGTCCAGGGATGGTCGGTGTGGTCTGGGAGAGACGAGAGATGGTCAGTGTGGTCCTGGAGAGATCAGAGATGGTCAGTATGGCCTGAGAGAGTCCAGGAATGGTCAGTATGGCCTGAGAGAGTCCAGGGATGGTCAGTGTGGTCTGGGAGTCAAGGAATGTTAAGTGTGGGCTGAGAGAGTCCAGGGATGGTCAGTGTGGTCTGAGAGAGTCCAGGGATGGCCAGTGTGGCCTGAGAGACCAGAGAAGGTCAGTGTGTTCTGAGTATCTCCTGGGATGGTCGGTGCGGTCTGATTGAGTCCAGAGATCGCCAATGAGGTCTGGGAGACAAGGGATGGTCAGTGTGGTCTGAGAGTCCAGGGCTGGTCAGTGTGGTTTGAGAATGTCCAGGGCTGGTCAGTGTGGTCTGAGAGTGTCCAGAGATGCTCTGTGTGGCATGAGAGAGTCCAGGGCTGGTCAGTATGGTCTGAGAGAGACCTGAGATGGTCAGTGTGGTTTGAGAGAGACCAGAGATGGTCAGTGTGGTCTGAGAGTCCAGGAATTGTCAGTGTGGCCTGTGAGTCCAGGGACAATCAGTATGGCCAGGGAGAGTCAAGGGATGGTCAGTGTGGTCTGAGAGAGTCCAGGGCTGGTCAGTGTGGTCTGAGAGTCCAGAGATGGTCAGTGTGGTCTGAGAGTTTCCAGGGATGTTTGGTACAATCTGGGAGAGTCCAGGAATAGTCAGC
Organism: Isurus oxyrinchus; assembly: GCA_026770705.1. NCBI lineage: Eukaryota > Metazoa > Chordata > Chondrichthyes > Lamniformes > Lamnidae > Isurus > Isurus oxyrinchus. The sequence continues at coordinate 129,873 of JANJGN010001241.1, read as the reverse complement.
GTGGCCAGAGGGAGCCCAGTAATGGTCATTGTGGCCTGTGAGAGTCCAGGAATGGTCAGTGTGATCTGAGAGAGCCCAGGAATGGGCAGTGTGGTCTGAGAGAGTCCAGGGCTGGTCAGTGTGGTCTGAGAGTCCAGAGATGGTCAGTGTGGTCTGAGAGTTTGCAGGGATGTTCGGTACAATCTGGGAGAGTCCAGGAATGGTCAGTGTGGCCTGAGGGAGCCCAGCAATGGTCAGTGTGGCCTGTGAGAGTCCAGGAATGGTCAGTGTGGTCTGAGAGAGCCCAGGAATGGGCAGTTTGGCCTGAGATTCAAGGGATGGCCAGTGTGGTCTGAGAGAGCCCAGGGATGGGCAGTTTGGCCTGGGAGTCAAGGAATGGTAAGTGTGGTCTGAGAGAGTCCAGGGATGGTCAGTGTGGTCTGAGTGAGTCCAGAGATGGCCAGTTTGGTCTGAGAGTCCAGGGATGGTCAGTGTTGTCTGGCAGTCCAGGGCTGGTCAGTGTGTTTTGAGAGAGACCGGAGATTGTCAGTGTGGTCTGTGAGAGTCCAGGGCTGGTCAGTGTGGTCTGAGAGTCCAGGGATGGTCAGTGTGGTCTGAGAGAGTCCAGGGCTGGTCATTGTGGTCTGAGAGAGTCCAGAGCTGGTCAGTGAGGTCTGAGAGTCCAGGGATGGTCAGTGTGGTTTGAGAGAGACCAGAGATGCTCAGTGTGGTCAGGGAGTCAGGAATGGTCAGTGTGGTCTGAGAGAGTCCAGGGATGGCCAGTGTCATCTGAGAGAGACCAGGTATGATCATTGTGGTCTGAGAGAGTCCAGGAATGGTCAGTGTGGTCTGAGAGTGTGCAGGGATGGTCAGTGTGGTCTGAGAGAGGCCAGGGTTGGTCAGTGTGGTTTGAGAGGGTCCAGGGTTGGACAGTGTGGCCTGAGAGAGCCCAGGAATGGTCAGTGTGGTCTGATAGTACAGGGAAGGTCAGTATGGCCTGCGAGGGTCAAGGGATGGTCAGTGTGGTCTGAGAGAGACCAGAGATGGTGAGTGTGGTCAGGGAGTCAGGAATGATCAGTGTGGTCTGAGAGAGTCCAGGAATGGTCAGTGTGGTCTGAGAGAGTCCAGGGATGGCCAGTGAAGTCTGAGAGAGTCCAGGGTTGGTCAGTGTGGTCTGAGAGTCAATGGATGGTCAGTGTGGTCTGAGAGTCCAGAGATGGTCTGTGTGGTCTGAGAGATTCCAAGATTGGTCAGTGTGGTCTGAGAGAGTCCAGGAATGGTCAGTGAAGTCTGAGAGAGTCCAGGGTTGGTCAGTGTGATCTGAGAGTCAATGGATGGTCAGTGTGGTCTGAGAGTCCAGAGATGGTCAGTGTGGTCTGAGAGAGTCCAAGATTGGTCAGTGTGGTCTGAGAGAGTCCAGGGATGGTCAGTGCTGGTCTGGGAGCCCAGTGATGGTCAGTGTGGCCTGAGAGTCCAGGGATGGTCAGTACGGCCTGAGGTTCCAGGGATGGCCAGTGTGGCTTGAGAGTCCAGGGATGGTCAGTGTGGTCTGAGAGTGTCCAGGGATGGTCGGTGCAGTCTGAGAGAGTCCAGGGATGGTCAGTGTGGTCTGAGTGAGTCCAGAGATGACCAGTGTGGTCTTAGAGAGTCCAGGAATGATCAGTGCGGTCTGGGAGAGTCCAGGGATGGTCAGTGTGGTCTGAGAATCCAGGGCTGGTCAGTGTGGTCTGAGAGTCCAGAGATGCTCAGTGTGGTCTGAGAGTTACCAGAGATGGTCAGTGTGGTCTGAGAGAGTCCAGGGATTGTCAGTGTGGTCTGAGAGTCCAGAAATGGTCAGTGTGGTCTGAGAGTTACCAGAGATGGTCAGTGTTGTCTGAGAGAGTCCAGGAATGGTCAGTGTGGCCTGAGAGAGCCCAGGAATGGTCAGTGTGGTCTGAGAGTACAGGGGCAGTCAGTATGGCCTGCGAGTGTCAAGGGATGGTCAGTGTGGTCGGAGAGTCCAGGGCTGGTCAGTGTGGTCTGAGAGTCCAGAGATGCTCAGTGTGGTCCGAGAGTTACCAGAGATGGTCAGTGTGGTCTGAGAGAGTCCAGGAATTGTCAGTGTGGTCTGAGAGTCCAGAAATGGTCAGTGTGGTCTGAGAGTTACCAGAGATGGTCAGTGTTGTCTGAGAGAGTCCAGCAATGGTCAGTGTGGCCTGAGAGAGCCCAGGAATGGTCAGTGTTTTGGAGAGTACAGGGACAGTCAGTATGGCCTGCGAGAGTCAAGGGATGGTCAGTGTGGTCTGAGAGAGACCAGAGATGTTCAGTGTGGCCAGGGAATCAGGAATGGGCAGTGTGGTCTGAGAGAGTCCAGGAATGGTCAGTGTGGCCAGGGAGTCAGGAATGGGCAGTGTGGTCTGAGAGAGTCCAGGAATGGTCAGTGTGGCCAGGGAGTCAGGAATGGGCAGTGTGGTCTGAGAGAGACCAGAGCTGGCAAGTTTGGCCAAGGAATCTAGGAATGGTAAGTGTGGTCTGAGAGAGTCCAGGGATGGTCAGTGTGGTCTGATGGTCCAGGGATGGTCAGTGTGGTCTGAGAGTCCAGGGCTGGTCAGTGCGGTCTGAGAGAGACCAGAGATGGCAAGTTTGGCCAAGGAATCTAGGAATGGTAAGTGTGGTCTGAGAGAGTCCAGGGCTGGTCAGTGCAGTCTGAGAGTCCAGGGCTGGTCAGTGTGGTCTGAGGGAGTCCAGGGCTGGTCAGTGTGGTCTGAGAGAGACCAGAGATGGTCCATGTGGTCTGAGAGTCCAGGGCTCATCAGTGTGGTCTGAGAGAGTCCAGGGCTGGTCAGTGTGGTCTGAGAGAGTCCAGGGCTGGTCAGTGTGGTCTGAGAGTGTCCAGGGATGGTCAGTGTTGCCTGAGAGTCCAGGAATGGTCAGTATGGTCTGAGAGACACCAGAGATGGTCAGTGTGTTCTTAGAGTCCAGGGCTAGTCAATGTGGTCTGAGAGAGTCCAGGGCTGGTCAGTGTAGTCTGAGAGAGACGAGAGATGGTCAGTGTGGTCTGAGAGAGTCCAGGGATGGTCAGTGTGGTCTGAGAGAGACGAGAGATGGTCAGTGTGGTCTGAGAGAGATCAGAGATGGTCAGTATGGCCTGAGAGAGTCCAGGGATGGTCAGTATGGCCTGACAGAGTCCAGGGATGGTCAGTGTGGTCTGGGAGTCAAGGAATGGTAAGTGTGGGCTGAGAGAGTCCAGGGATGGTCAGTGTGGTCTGAGAGAGTCCAGGGATGGCCAGTGTGGCCTGAGAGACCAGAGAAGGTCAGTGTGTTCTGAGAATCTCCTGGGATGGTCGGTGCGGTCTGAATGAGTCCAGAGATCGCCAATGAGGTCTGGGAGCCAAGGGCTGGTCAGTGTGGTCTGAGAGTCCAGGGCTGGTCAGTGTGGTTTGAGAATGTCCAGAGCTGGTCAGTGTGGTCTGAGAGTGTCCAGAGATGCTCTGTGTGGCATGAGAGAGTCCAGGGCTGGTCAGTATGGTCTGAGAGAGACCTGAGATGGTCAGTGTGGTTTGAGAGAGACCAGAGATGGTCAGTGTGGTCTGAGAGTCCAGGAATTGTCAGTGTGGCCTGTGAGTCCAGGGACAATCAGTATGGCCAGGGAGAGTCAAGGGATGGTCAGTGTGGTCTGAGAGAGTCCAGGGCTGGTCAGTGTGGTCTGAGAGTCCAGAGATGGTCAGTGTGGTCTGAGAGTTTCCAGGGATGTTTGGTACAATCTGGGAGAGTCCAGGAATAGTCAGCGTGGCCAGAGGGAGCCCAGTAATGGTCAGTGTGGCCTGTGAGAGTCCAGGAATGGTCAGTGTGGTCTGAGAGAGCCCAGGAATGGGCAGTGTGGTCTGAGAGAGTCCAGGGCTGGTCAGTGTGGTCTGAGAGTCCAGAGATGGTCAGTGTGGTCTGAGAGTTTGCAGGGATGTTCGGTACAATCTGGGAGAGTCCAGGAATGGTCAGTGTGGCCTGAGGGAGCCCGGCAATGGTCAGTGTGGCCTGTGAGAGTCCAGGAATGGTCAGTGTGGTCTGAGAGAGCCCAGGAATGGGCAGTTTGGCCTGAGATTCAAGGGATGGCCAGTGTGGTCTGAGAGAGCCCAGGGATGGGCAGTTTGGCCTGGGAGTCAAGGAATGGTAAGTGTGGTCTGAGAGAGTCCAGGGATGGTCAGTGTGGTCTGAGAGAGTCCAGGGATGGCCAGTGTGGCCTGAGAGACCAGAGAAGGTCAGTGTGGTCTGAGAATGTCCAGGGATGGTCGGTGCGGTCTGAGAGAGACCAGGAATGGTCAGTGTGGTCTGAGTGAGTTCAGAGATCGCCAATGAGGTCTGGGAGCCAAGGGATGGTCAGTGTGGTCTGAGAGAGTCCAGGGATGGTCAGTGTGGTCTGAGTGAGTCCAGAGATGGCCAGTTTGGTCTGAGAGTCCAGGGATGGTCAGTGTTGTCTGGCAGTCCAGGGCTGGTCAGTGTGTTTTGAGAGAGACCGGAGATTGTCAGTGTGGTCTGTGAGAGTCCAGGGCTGGTCAGTGTGGTCTGAGAGTCCAGTGATGGTCAGTGTGGTCTGAGAGAGTCCAGGGCTGGTCAGTGTGGTCTGAGAGAGTCCAGAGCTGGTCAGTGAGGTCTGAGAGTCCAGGAATGGTCAGTGTGGTCTGAGAGAGCCCAGGAATGGGCAGTTTGGCCTGAGATTCAAGGGATGTCCAGTGTGGTCTGAGAGAGCCCAGGGATGGGCAGTTTGGCCTGGGAGTCAAGGAATGGTAAGTGTGGTCTGAGAGAGTCCAGGGCTGGTCAGTGTGGTCTGAGAGAGTCCAGGGATGGCCAGTGTGGCCTGAGAGACCAGAGAAGGTCAGTGTGGTCTGAGAATGTCCAGGGATGGTCGGTGCGGTCTGAGAGAGACCAGGAATGGTCAGTGTGGTCTGAGTGAGTTCAGAGATCGCCAATGAGGTCTGGGAGCCAAGGGATGGTCAGTGTGGTCTGAGAGAGTCCAGGGATGGTCAGTGTGGTCTGAGTGAGTCCAGAGATGGCCAGTTTGGTCTGAGAGTCCAGGGATGGTCAGTGTTGTCTGGCAGTCCAGGGCTGGTCAGTGTGTTTTGAGAGAGACCGGAGATTGTCAGTGTGGTCTGTGAGAGTCCAGGGCTGGTCAGTGTGGTCTGAGAGTCCAGTGATGGTCAGTGTGGTCTGAGAGAGTCCAGGGCTGGTCAGTGTGGTCTGAGAGAGTCCAGAGCTGGTCAGTGAGGTCTGAGAGTCTGGGGCTGGTCAGTATGGTTTGAGAGAGACCAGAGATGGTCAGTGTGGTCAGGGAGTCAGGAATGGTCAGTGTGGTCTGAGAGAGTCCAGGGATGGCCAGTGTCATCTGAGAGAGACCAGGTATGATCATTGTGGTCTGAGAGAGTCCAGGAATGGTCAGTGTGGTCTGAGAGTGTGCAGGGATAGTCAGTGTGGTCTGAGAGAGGCCAGGGTTGGTCAGTGTGGTCTGAGAGAGTCCAGGGATGGCCAGTGTCATCTGAGATAGACCAGGTATGATCATTGTGGTCTGAGAGAGTCGAGGAATGGTCAGTGTGGTCTGAGAGTGTGCAGGGATGGTCAGTGTGGTCTGAGAGAGGCCAGGGTTGGTCAGTGTGGTCTGAGAGTGTCCAGGGATGGTCAAAGTGGCCTGAGAGACCAGGGATGGTCAGTATGGTCTGAGAGAGACCAGAGATGGTCAGTGTGGTTTGAGAGTCCAGGTCTGGTCAGTGTGGTCTGAGAGAGTCCAGGGCAGGTCAATGTGGTCTGAGAGAGACCAGAGATGGTCAGTGTGGTCTGAGAGTCCAGGGCTGGTCAGTGTTGTCTGAGAGTCCAGAATTGGTCAGTGTGGTCTGAGAGAGACCAGAGATGGTCAGTGTGGTCTGAGAGAGTCCAGGGATGGTCAGTGCGGTCTGAGAGAGTCCAGGGCTGGTCAGTGTGGTCTGAGAGTCCAGGGCTGGTCAGTGTGGACTGAGAGAGTCTAGGGTTGGTCAGTGCAGTCTGAGAGTCCAGGGATGGTCAGTGTGGTCTGAGAGAGACCGGAGATGGTCAGTGTGGTCTGAGAGAGTCCAGTGCTAGTCAGTGTGGTCTGAGAGTCCAGGACTGGTAAGCGTGGTCTGAGAGAGTCCAGGAATGGTCAGTGCAGTCTGAGAGTCCAGGGATGGTCAGTGTGGTCTGAGAGAGACCGGAGATAGTGTGGTCTGAGAGAGTCCAGGTCTGGTCAGTGCGGTTTGAGAGTCTTGGGCTGGTCAGTGTGGTCTGAGAGTCCAGGTCTGGTCAGTGTGGTCTGAGAGTCTTGGGCTGGTCAGTGTGGTCTGAGAGTCTGGGGCTGGTCAGTGTGGTCTGAGAGAGACCAGAGATGGTCAATGTGGTCTGAGAGTCCAGGGCTGATCAGTGTGTTTTGAGAGAGTTCAGGGCTGGTCAATGTGGTCTGTGAGTCCAGGGCTGGTCATTGTGGTTTGAGAGAGTCCAGGGCTGGTCAGTGTGGTCTGAGAGAGTTCAGGGCTGGTCAGTGTGGTCTGAGAGTCCAGGTCTGGTCAGTGTGGTCTGAGCGAGTTCAGGGGTGGTCAGTGTGGTCTGAGAGTGTCCAGGGATGGTCAGTGTTGCCTGAGAGTCCAGGGATGGTCAGTATGGTCTGAGAGAGACCAGAGATGGTCAGTGTGGTCTGAGAGTCCAGGGCTAGTCAATGTGGTCTGAGAGAGTCCAGGGGTGGTCAGTGTGGTCTGAGAGAGACGAGAGATGGTCAGTATGTTCAGAGAGACTCCAGTGATGGTCAATGTGGTCAGAGGGTGTCCAGGGGTGGCCAGTGTGGTCCAAGAGAGTCCAGAGGTCGTCAGTGTGGTCTGATGGTGTCCAGGGATGGTCAATGTGGTCTGAGAGAGTCTAGTGATTGTCACTGTAGTCTGAGGGTGTCCAGGGATGGTCAGTGTGGTCAGAGAGAGTCCAGGGATGGTCAGTGTGGTCTGAAAGAGTCCGGTGATGGCCAATGAGTTCAGAGAGAGCCCAGGGATGCTTAGTGTGGTCTGAGAGTCCAGCAATGGACAGTGTGGTCTGAGAGTCCAGGGATGGTCAGTGTGGTCTGAGAGAGTCCAGGGGTGGTCAGTGTGGTCTGAGAGAGATGAGAGATGGTCAGTGTGGTCTGAGAGAGATCAGAGATGGTCAGTATGTTCAGAGAGACTCCAGTGATGGTCAATGTGGTCAGAGGGTGTCCAGGGGTGGTCAGTGTGGTCCAAGAGAGTCCAGGGGTGGTCAGTGTGGTCTGATGGTGTCCAGGGATGGTCAGTGTTGTCAGAGAGAGTCCAGGGATGGTCAGTGTGGTCTGAAAGAGTCCGGTGATGGCCAATGAGTTCAGAGAGAGCCCAGGGATGCTTAGTGTGGTCTGAGAGTCCAGCAATGGACAGTGTGGTCTGAGAGTCCAGGGATGGTCAGTGTGGTCTGAGAGTCCAGGGATGGTCAGTGTGGTCTGAGAGTTCAGGGATTGTCACTGTAGCCTGAGAGGGACCAGGGGTGGTCAGTGTGGTCTGAGAGAGACGAGGGATGGTCAATGAGGCCGGAGGGTGTCCAGGGATGGTCTGTATGGTCCGAGAGAGTCCAGGGATATTCAGTGGTCTGAAAGAGTCCAGGAATGGTCAGTGAGTTCAGAGAGAGTCCAGGGATGGTCAGTGTGGTCTGAGAGTCCAGTGATGGTCAGTGTGGTCTGAGAGTCCAGGGATGGTCAGTGTGGTCTGAGAGACAAGGGATGGTCACTGTAGCCTGAGAGAGACCAGGGGTGGTCAGTGTGGTCTGAGAGAGACCAGGGGTGGTCAGTGTGGTCTGATGCCCTGGGATGGTCAGTGTGGTCTGAGAGGGACCAACAATGGTCATTGTGGTCTGACAGAGTCCAACAATGGCCAGTAAGATCCAAGGGAGCCCAAGGATGGTCAGTGTGGTCTGAGAGTCTGGGGATGGTCAGTGTGGTCTGAGAGAGTCGAGGTATGATCATTGTGGTCTGAGAGAGACCAGGGATGGCCAGTGTGGTCTGAGAGAGTCCAGGGATGGTCAGTGTGGTCTGAGCGAGTCCAGGAATGGTCAGTGTGGCCTCAGAGTCCGGGGATGGCCCGTGTGGCCTGAGAGTCCAGAGATGGTCAGTGTGGTCTGAGAGTCCAGGGATGGTCAGTGTGGCCTGACAGTCCAAGGATGGTCAGTGTAGCCTGAGAGAGTCCAGGGATGGCCAATGTGGTCCGAGAGAGTCCAGGGATGGTCAGGGTGGTCCGAGAGAATCCAGGGATGGTCAGTGTGGTCCAAGGGAGTCCACTGATTGCCAATGTGGTCTGAGAGAGTCCAGGGATGGTCAGTGTGATACGAGAGAGTCCAGCGATGGTCAGTGTGGCCTGAAAGAGTCCAGGGATGGTCATCATGGCCTGAAAGAGTCCAGGGATGTCCAGTGTGGCCTGAAAGCATCCAACAATCATCAGTGAGTTCCGAGAGAGCCCAAGGATGGTCAGTGTGGTCTGAGAGTCCAGTGATGGACAGTGTGGTCTGAGAGCCCAAGGATGGTCAGTGTGGTCTGAGAGTGACCAGAGATGGTCAATGTGGTCTGATGGTGTCCAGGGCTGATCAGGGTGGTATGAGAGTGTCCAAGGATGGCCAGTGTGGCCTGAGAGTCCAGAGATGGTCAGTGAGGTCTGAGAATGTCCAAGGATGGTCGGTGCGATCTGGGAGAGTCCAGCAATGGTCAGTGTGGCCCGAGGAAGCCCAAGAATGGTCAGTGTGGCCTGTGAGAGCCCAGGAATGGTCAGTGTGGTCTGAGAGTGTCCAGGGATGGTCAGTGTGGCCTGAGAGACCAGGGATGGTCAGTATGGTCTGAGAGAGACCAGAGATGGTCAGTGTGGTTTGAGAGTCCAGGTCTGGTCAGTGTGGTCTGAGAGAGTCCAGGGCTGGTCAATGTGGTCTGAGAGAGACCAGAGATGGTCAGTGTGGTCTGAGAGTCCAGGTCTGGTCAGTGTGGTCTGAGAGAGTCCAGGAATGGTCAGTGTGGTCTGAGAGAGACGAGGGATGGGCAGTGTGGTCTGAGAGAGATCAGAGATGGTCAGTGTGGTCTGAGAGTGTCCAGGGCTGGTCAGTGTGGTTTAAGAGTGTCCAGGGATGGTCAGTATGGTCTGAGAGTGTCCAGGGATGGTCAGTGTGGTCTGAGAGTGTCCAGGGATGGTCAGTGTGGCCTTGAGAGAGTCCAGGGATGGTCAGTGTGGTCTGAGAGTCCATGGATGGTCAGTGTGGTCTGAGAGAGTCCAGGGATGGTCAGTGTGGTCTGAGAGAGTCCAGGGCTGGTCAGTGTGGTCTGAGAGGCCATGGATGGTCAGTGTGGTCTGAGAGAGTCCATGGTTGGTCAGTTTGGCCCGAGGGTCCAGGGATCGCCAGTGTGGCCTGACAGTCCAGACATGGTCAGTGTGGTCTGAGAGTGTCCAGTGATGGTCTGTGCATTCTGGGAGAGTCCAGAAATTGTCAGTGTTGCCTGTGAGGGTCCAGGAATGGTCAGTGTGGTCTGAGAGTGTCCAGGGATGGTCAGTGTGGTCTGAGAGTGTCTAGGGATGGTCTGTGTGGTCTGAGTAAGTCCAGAGATCGCCAGTGAGGTCTGGGAGCCAAGGGATGGTCAGTTTCGTCTGAAAGAGTCCAGGGCTGGTCAGTTTGGTCTGAGTGAGTCCAGAGATGGCCAGTGTGGCCTGAGAGTCCAGGGATGGTCAGTGTGGTCTGACAGTCCAGGGCTGGTCAGTGTGGTCTGAGACAGTCCAGGGATGGTCAGTATGGTCTGAGAGTCCATGGATGGTCAGTGTGGTCTGAGCGAGTCCAGGAATGGTCAGTGTGGCCTCAGAGTCCGGGGATGGCCCGTGTGGCCTGAGAGTCCAGAGATGGTCAGTGTGGTCTGAGAGTCCAGGGATGGTCAGTGTGGCCTGACAGTCCAAGGATGGTCAGTGTGGCCTGAGAGAGTCCAGGGATGGCCAATGTGGTCCGAGAGAGTCCAGGGATGGTCAGTGTGGTCCGAGAGAATCCAGGGATGGTCAGTGTGGTCCAAGGGAGTCCACTGATTGCCAATGTGGTCTGAGAGAGTCCAGGGATGGTCAGTGTGATACGAGAGAGTCCAGCGATGGTCAGTGTGGCCTGAAAGAGTCCAGGGATGGTCAGCATGGCCTGAAAAAGTCCAGGGATGTCCAGTGTGGCCTGAAAGCATCCAGCAATCATCAGTGAGTTCCAAGAGAGCCCAAGGATGGTCAGTGTGGTCTGAGAGTCCAGGGCTGGTCAATGTGGTCTGAGAGAGTCCAGGGGTGGTCAGTGTGGTCTGAGAGAGATGAGAGATGGTCAGTGTGGTCTGAGAGAGATCAGAGATGGTCAGTATGTTCAGAGAGACTCCAGTGATGGTCAATGCGGTCAGAGGGTGTCCAGGGGTGGTCAATGTGGTCCAAGAGAGTCCAGGGGTGGTCAGTGTGGTCTGATGGTGTCCAGGGATGGTCAGTGTGGTCTGAGAGAGTCTAGTGATTGTCACTGTAGTCTGAGGGTGTCCAGGGATTGTCAGTGTTGTCAGAGAGAGTCCAGGGATGGTCAGTGTGGTCTGAAAGAGTCCGGTGATGGCCAATGAGTTCAGAGAGAGCCCAGGGATGCTTAGTGTGGTCTGAGAGTCCAGCAATGGACAGTGTGGTCTGAGAGTCCAGGGATGGTCAGTGTGGTCTGAGAGTCCAGGGATGGTCAGTGTGGTCTGAGAGTTCAGGGATTGTCACTGTAGCCTGAGAGGGACCAGGGGTGGTCAGTGTGGTCTGAGAGAGACGAGGGATGGTCAATGAGGCCGGAGGGTGTCCAGGGATGGTCAGTATGGTCCGAGAGAGTCCAGGGATATTCAGTGGTCTGAAAGAGTCCAGGAATGGTCAGTGAGTTCAGAGAGAGTCCAGGGATGGTCAATGTGGTCTGAGAGTCCAGGGCTGGTCAGTGTGGTCTGAGAGAGTTCAGGGCTGGTCAGTGTGGTGTGAGAGTCTTGGCCTGGTCAGTGTGGTCTGAGAGTCCAGGTCTGGTCAGTGTTGTCTGAGAGTCTTGGGCTGGTCAGTGTGGTCTGAGAGAGTCCAGGGCTGGTCAGTGTTGTCTGAGAGAGACCAGAGATGGTCAATGTGGTCTGAGAGTCCAGGGCTGGTCAGTGTGGTCTGAGAGAGTCCAGGGCTGGTCAGTGTGGTCTGAGAGAGTTCAGGGCTGGTCAGTGTGGTCTGAGAGTGTCCAGGGCTGGTCAGTGTTGCCTGAGAGTCCAGGGATGGTCAGTATGGTCTGAGAGAGACCAGAGATGGTCAGTGTGGTCTGAGAGTCCAGGGCTAGTCAATGTGGTCTGAGAGAGTCCAGGGCTGGTCAGTGTTGTCTGAGAGAGACGAGAGATGGTCAGTGTGGTCTGAGAGAGATCAGAGATGGTCAGTGTGGTCTGAGAGAGATCAGAGATGGTCAGTGTGTTCTGAGAGAGTCCTGGGATGGTCAGTATGGCCTGAGAGAGTCCAGGGATGGTCAGTGTGGTCTGAGAGAGTCCAGGTTTGGTCAGTGTGGTCTGAGAGTGTCCAGAGATGCTCTGTGTGGCCTGAGAGAGTCCGGGGCTGGTCAGTATGGTCTGAGAGAGACCAGAGATTGTCAATGTGGTCTGAGAGTCCAGGGATGGTCAGTGTGGTCTGAGAGAGTCCAGGGCTGGTCAGTGTGGTCTGAGAGTCCAGGGCTAGTCAATGTGGTCTGAGAGAGTCCAGGGCTGGTCAGTGTTGTCTGAGAGAGACGAGAGATGGTCAGTGTGGTCTGAGAGAGATCAGAGATGGTCAGTGTGTTCTGAGAGAGTCCTGGGATGGTCAGTATGGCCTGAGAGAGTCCAGGGATGGTCAGTGTGTTCTGAGAGAGTCCTGGGATGGTCAGTATGGTCTGAGAGAGACCAGAGATTGTCAATGTGGTCTGAGAGTCCAGGTATGGTCAGTGTGGCCTGTGAGTCGAGGGACAATCACTATGGCCAGGGAGAGTCAAGGGATGGTCAGTGTGGTCTGAGAGTCCAGAGATGGTCAGTCTAGTCTGAGAGTTTCCAGGGATGTTCGGTACAATCTGGGAGAGTCCAGGAATAGTTAGTGTGGGCTGAGGGAGCCCTGTAATGATCAGTGTGGCGTGTGAGAGTCCAGGAATGGGCAGTTTGGCCTGGGAGTCAAGGAATGGTCAGTATGGTCTGGGAGAGTCCAGTGATGGTCAATGTGGCCTGAGAGTCCAGGGATGGCCAGTGTGGCCTGAGAGACCAGAGAAGGTCAGTGTGGTCTGAGAATGTCCAGGGATGGTCGGTGCGGTCTGAGAGAGACCAGGAATGGTCAGTGTGGTCTGAGTGAGTCCAGAGATCGCCAATGAGGTCTGGGAGCCAAGGGATGGTCAGTGTGGTCTGAGAGAGTCCAGGAATGGTCAGTGTGGTCTGAGTGAGTCCAGAGATGGCCGGTGTGGTCTGAGAGTGTCTAGGAATGGTCAGTGTGGTCTGAGAGTGTCCAGGGATGGTCACCGTGGTCTGAGAGTGTCCAGGGATGGTCAGTGTGGTCTGAGTGAGTCCAGAGATCGCCAGTGAGGTCTGGGAGCTAAGGGATGGTCAGTTTAGTCTGAAAGAGTCCAGAGCTGGTCAGTGTCGTCTGAGAGAGACCAGGTATGATCATTGTGGTCTGAGAGAGTCCAGGAATGGTCAGTGCGGTCTGAGAGTGTGCAGGGATGGTCAGTGTGGTCTGAGAGAGTCCAGGGCTGGTCAGTGTGGTCTGAGAGTCCAGGTCTGGTCAGTGCAGTCTGAGAGTCTTGGGCTGGTCAGTGTGGTCTGAGAGAGTCCAGGGCTGGTCAGTGTGGTCTGAGAGAGACCAGAGATGGTCAATGTGGTCTGAGAGTCCTGGGCTGGTCAGTGTGGTCTGAGAGAGTCCAGGGCTGGTCAGTGTTGTCTGAGAGAGACGAGAGATGGTCAGTGTGGTCTGAGAGAGATCAGAGATGGTCAGTGTGTTCTGAGAGAGTCCGGGGATGCTCAGTATGGCCTGAGAGAGTCCAGGGCTGGTAAGTGTGGTCTGAGAGAGTCCAGGTTTGGTCAGTGTGGTCTGAGAGTGTCCAGAGATGCTCTGTGTGGCCTGAGAGAGTCCAGGGCTGGTCAGTGTGGTCTGAGAGAGACCAGAGATGGTCAATGTGGTCTGAGAGTCCAGGGATGGTCAGTGTGGTCTGAGAGAGTCCAGGGCTGGTCAGTGTGGTCTGAGAGTCCAGGGCTAGTCAATGTGGTCTGAGAGAGTCTAGGGCTGGTCAGTGTTGTCTGAGAGAGACGAGAGATGCTCAGTGTGGTCTGAGAGAGATCAGAGATGGTCAGTGTGTTCTGAGAGAGTCCTGGGATGGTCAGTATGGCCTGAGAGAGTCCAGGGATGGTCAGTGTGTTCTGAGAGAGTCCTGGGATGGTCAGTATGGTCTGAGAGAGACCAGAGATTGTCAATGTGGTCTGAGAGTCCAGGTATGGTCAGTGTGGCCTGTGAGTCGAGGGACAATCACTATGGCCAGGGAGAGTCAAGGGATGGTCAGTGTGGTCTGAGAGTCCAGAGATGGTCAGTCTAGTCTGAGAGTTTCCAGGGATGTTCGGTACAATCTGGGAGAGTCCAGGAATAGTTAGTGTGGGCTGAGGGAGCCCTGTAATGATCAGTGTGGCGTGTGAGAGTCCAGGAATGGGCAGTTTGGCCTGGGAGTCAAGGAATGGTCAGTATGGTCTGGGAGAGTCCAGTGATGGTCAATGTGGCCTGAGAGTCCAGGGATGGCCAGTGTGGCCTGAGAGACCAGAGAAGGTCAGTGTGGTCTGAGAATGTCCAGGGATGGTCGGTGCGGTCTGAGAGAGACCAGGAATGGTCAGTGTGGTCTGAGTGAGTCCAGAGATCGCCAATGAGGTCTGGGAGCCAAGGGATGGTCAGTGTGGTCTGAGAGAGTCCAGGAATGGTCAGTGTGGTCTGAGTGAGTCCAGAGATGGCCGGTGTGGTCTGAGAGTGTCTAGGAATGGTCAGTGTGGTCTGAGAGTGTCCAGGGATGGTCACCGTGGTCTGAGAGTGTCCAGGGATGGTCAGTGTGGTCTGAGTGAGTCCAGAGATCGCCAGTGAGGTCTGGGAGCTAAGGGATGGTCAGTTTAGTCTGAAAGAGTCCAGGGCTGGTCAGTGTGGTCTGAGTGAGTCCAGAGATGGCCAGTGTGGCCTGAGAGTCCAGGGATGGTCAGTGTGATCTGACAGTTCAGGGCTGGTCAGTGTGGTCTGAGAGTCCAGAATTGGTCAGTGTGGTCTGTGAGAGTCCAGAGATGGTCAGTGTGGTCTGAGAGAGTCCAGGGATGGTCAGCGCAGTCTGAGAGAGTCCAGGGCCGGTCAGTGTGGTCTGAGAGTCCAGGGCTGGTCAGTGTGGACTGAGAGAGTCCAGGGTTGGTCAGTGCAGTCTGAGAGTTCAGGGATGATCAGTGTGGTCTGAGAGAGACCGGAGATGGTCAGTGTAGTCTGAGAGAGTGTAGGGCTAGTCAGTGTGGTCTGAGAGTACAGGACTGGTCAGCGTGGTCTGAGAGAGTCCAGGGCTGGTCTGTGTGGTCGGAGAGACCAGAGCTTGTCAGTATGGTCTGAGAGTCCAGGGCTGGTCAGTGTGGTCTGAGAGTCCAGGGCTGGTCAGAGTGGTCTGAGAGAGTCCATGGCTGGTCAGTGTGGTCTGAGTGAGTCCAGGCTGGTCAGTTGTGTCTGAGAGTGTCCAGGGGATGGTCAGTGTGGCCTGAGAGTCCAGGGATGCTTAGTATGGTCTGAGAGAGACCTGGGATGGTCAGTGTGGTTTGAGAGAGACCAGAGATGGTCAGTGTGGTCTGAGAGTCCAGGGCTGGTCAGTGTGGTCTGAGAGAGTCCAGGGCTGGTCAGTGTGGTCTGAGAGAGACTAGAGAAGGTCAGTGTTTTCTGTGAGAGTCCAGGGTTGGTCAGTGTGGTCTGAGAGAGACCGGAGATAGTCAGTGTGGTCTGAGAGAGTCCAGGTCTGGTCAGTGCGGTCTGAGAGTCTTGGGCTGGTCAGTGTGGTCTGAGAGAGTCCAGGGCTGGTCAGTGTGGTCTGAGAGAGTCCAGGGCTGGGCAGTGTGGTCTGAGAGAGTTCAGGACTGGTCAGTGTGGTCTGAGAGTGTCCAGGGATTGTCAGTGTTGCCTGAGAGTCCAGGGATGGTCAGTATGGTCTGAGAGAGACCAGAGATGGTCAGTGTGGTCTGAGAGTCCAGGGCTAGTCAATGTGGTCTGAGAGAGTCCAGGGCTGGTCAGTACTGTCTGAGAGAGACCAGAGATGGTCAGTGTGGTTGAGAGAGACCAGAGTTGATCAGTGTGGTTTGAGAGTCCAGGGCTGGTCAGTGTGGTCTGAGAGAGTCCAGGGCTGGTCAATGTGGTCTGAGAGAGACCAGAGATGGTCAGTGTGGTCTGAGAGTCCAGGTCTGGTCAGTGTGGTCTGAGAGAGTCCAGGAATGGTCAGTGTGGTCTGAGAGAGACGAGGGATTGTCAGTGTTCTCTGAGAGAGATCAGAGATGGTCAGTGTGGTCTGAAAGTGTCCAGGGCTGGTCAGTGTGGTTTGAGAGTGTCCAGGGATGGTCAGTATGGTCTGAGAGTGTCCAGGGATGGTCAGTGTGGTCTGAGAGTGTCCAGGGATGGTCAGTGTGGCCTGAGAGACCAGGGATGGTCAGTATGGTCTGAGAGAGACCAGGGATGGTCAGTGTGGTTTGAGAGTCCAGGTCTGGTCAGTGTGGCCTTGAGAGAGATCAGGGATGGTCAGTGTGGTCTGAGAGTCCATGGATGGTCAGTGTGGTCTGAGAGAGTCCAGGGATGGTCAGTGTGGTCTGAGAGAGTCCAGGGCTGGTCAGTGTGGTCTGAGAGAGACCAGAGATGGTCAGTGTTTTCTGTGAGAGTCCAGGGTTGGTCAGTGTGGTCTGAGAGAGACCGGAGATAGTCAGTGTGGTCTGAGAGAGTCCAGGTCTGGTCAGTGCGGTCTGAGAGTCTTGGGCTGGTCAGTGTGGTCTGAGAGAGTCCAGGGCTGGTCAGTGTGGTCTGAGAGAGTCCAGGGCTGGGCAGTGTGGTCTGAGAGAGTTCAGGACTGGTCAGTGTGGTCTGAGAGTGTCCAGGGATTGTCAGTGTTGCCTGAGAGTCCAGGGATGGTCAGTATGGTCTGAGAGAGACCAGAGATGGTCAGTGTGGTCTGAGAGTCCAGGGCTAGTCAATGTGGTCTGAGAGAGTCCAGGGCTGGTCAGTGTTGTCTGAGAGAGACCAGAGATGGTCAGTGTTCTCTGAGAGAGATCAGAGATGGTCAGTGTGGTCTGAGAGTGTCCAGGGCTGGTCAGTGTGGTTTGAGAGTGTCCAGGGATGGTCAGTATGGTCTGAGAGTGTCCAGGGATGGTCAGTGTGGTCTGAGAGTGTCCAGGGATGGTCAGTGTGGCCTGAGAGACCAGGGATGGTCAGTATGGTCTGAGAGAGACCAGGGATGGTCAGTGTGGTTTGAGAGTCCAGGTCTGGTCAGTGTGGGCTTGAGAGAGTTCAGGGATGGTCAGTGTGGTCTGAGAGTCCATGGATGGTCAGTGTGGTCTGAGAGAGTCCAGGGATGGTCAGTGTGGTCTGAGAGAGTCCAGGGCTGGTCAGTGTGGTCTGAGAGGCCATGGATAGTCAGTGTGGTCTGAGAGAGTCCACGGTTGGTCAGTTTGGCCCGAGGGCCCAGGGATGGCCAGTGTGGCCTGAGAGTCCAGACATGGTCAGTGTGGTCTGAGATTGTCCAGGGATAGTCTGTGCATTCTGGGAGAGCCCAGAAATTGTCAGTGTTGCCTGTGAGGGTCCAGGAATGGTCAGTGTGGTCTGAGAGTGTCCAGGGATGGTCAGTGTGGTCTGAGAGTGTCCAGGGATGGTCAGTGTGGTCTGAGGAAGTCCAGAGATCGCCAGTGAGGTCTGGGAGCCAAGGGATGGTCAGTTTCGTCTGAAAGAGTCCAGGGCTGGTCAGTGTGGTCTGAGTGAGTCCAGAGATGGCCAGTGTGGCCTGAGAGTCCAGGGATGGTCAGTGTGGTCTGACAGTCCAGGGCTGGTCAGTGTGGTCTGAGAGTCCAGAATTGGTCAGTGTGGTCTGAGAGAGACCAGAGATGGCCAGTGTGGTCTGAGAGAGTCCAGGGATGGTCAGTGCAGTCTGAGAGAGTCCAGGGCTGGTCAGTGTGGTCTGAGAGTCCAGGGCTGGTCAGTGTGGACTGAGAGAGTCCAGGGTTGGTCAGTGCAGTCTGAGAGTCCAGGGATGGTCAGTGTGGTCTGAGAGAGACCGGAGATGGTCAGTGTGGTCTGAGAGAGTCCAGGGCTAGTCAGTGTGGTCTGAGAGTCCAGGACTGGTCAGTGTGGACTGAGAGAGTCCAGGGCTGGTCAGTGCAGTCTGAGAGTCCAGGGCTGGTCAATGTGGTGTGAGAGTTTCCAGGGATGGTCAGTGAGGCCTGAGAGTCCAGGGATGGTCAGTATGGTCTGAGAGAGACCAGAGATGGTCAGTGTGGTCTGAGAGTCCATGGCTGATCAGTGTGGTCTGAGAGAGTCCAGGGATGGTCAGTGTGGTCTGAGAGAGTCCAGGGATGGTCAGTATGGTCTGAGAGAGACCAGAGATGGTCAGTGTGGTCTGAGAGTCCATGGCTGATCAGTGTGTTCTGAGAGAGTCCAGGGATGGTCAGTGTGGTCTGAGAGAGTACATAGTTGGTCAGTGTGGTCTGAGAGTCCAGGTTTGGTCAGTGTGGTCTTAGAGAGTCCTGGTTTGGTCAGTGTGGTCTGAGAGTACATGGATGGTCAGTGTGGTCTGAGAGAGTCCAGGATTGGTCAGTGTGGCCTGTGAGAGTCCAGGAATGGTCAGTGTGGTCTGAGAGAGCCCAGGAATGGTTAGTGTGGTCAGTGAGTACAGGGACAGTCAGAATGGTCTGGGAGAGTCAAGGGATGGTCAGTGTGGTCTGAGAGAGACCAGAGATGTTCAGTGTGGCCAGGGAATCAGGAATGGGCAGTGTGGTCTGAGAGAGTCCAGGAATGGTCAGTGTGGCCAGGGAGTCAGGAATGGGCAGTGTGGTCTGAGAGAGACCAGAGATGGCAAGTTTGGCCAAGGAATCTAGGAATGGTAAGTGTGGTCTGAGAGAGTCCAGGGGTGGTCAGTGTGGTCTGAGAGTCCAGGGCTGGTCAGTGTGGTCTGAGAGAGTCCAGGGGTGGTCAGTGTGGTCTGAGAGTCCAGGGCTGGTCAGTGTGGTCTGAGAGAGTCCAGGGCTGGTCAGTGTGGTCTGAGAGAGTCCAGGGATGGTCAGTGTGGTCTGTGAGAGTCCAGGGCTGGTCAGTGTGGTCTGAGAGTCCAGGGCTGGTCAGTGTGGTCTGAGAGATTCCAGGGATGGTCAGTGTGGTCTGTGAGAGTCCAGGGCTAGTCAGTGTGGTCTGTGAGAGTCCAGGTCTGATCAGTGCAGTCTGAGAGTCCAGGGCTGGTCAGTGTGGTCTGAGAGAGTCCAGGGATGGTCAGTGTGGTCTGTGAGAGTCCAGGTCTGGTCAGTGCAGTCTGAGAGTCTTGGGCTGGTCTGTGTGGTCTGAGAGAGTCCAGGGCTGGTCAGTGTGGTCTGAGAGAGACCAGAGATGGTCCATGTGGTCTGAGAGTCCAGGGCTCATCAGTGTGGTCTGAGAGAGTCCAGGGCTGGTCAGTGTGGTCTGAGAGAGTCCAGGGCTGGTCAGTGTGGTCTGAGAGTGTCCAGGGATGGTCAGTGTTGCCTGAGAGTCCAGGAATGGTCAGTATGGTCTGAGAGACACCAGAGATGGTCAGTGTGTTCTGAGAGTCCAGGGCTAGTCAATGTGGTCTGAGAGAGTCCAGGGCTGGTCAGTGTGGTCTGAGAGAGATGAGAGATGGTCAGTGTGGTCTGAGAGAGTCCAGGGATGGTCAGTGTGGTCTGAGAGAGACGAGAGATGGTCAGTGTGGTCTGAGAGAGATCAGAGATGGTCAGTATGGCCTGAGAGAGTCCAGGGATGGTCAGTATGGCCTGAGAGAGTCCAGGGATGGTCAGTGTGGTCTGGGAGTCAAGGAATGGTAAGTGTGGGCTGAGAGAGTCCAGGGATGGTCAGTGTGGTCTGAGAGAGTCCAGGGATGGCCAGTGTGGCCTGAGAGACCATGGAAGGTCAGTGTGTTCTGAGAATCTCCTGGGATGGTCGGTGCGGTCTGAGTGAGTCCAGAGATCACCAATGAGGTCTGGGAGCCAAGGGCTGGTCAGTGTGGTCTGAGAGTCCAGGGCTGGTCAGTGTGGTTTGAGAATGTCCAGGGCTGGTCAGTGTGGTCTGAGAGTGTCCAGAGATGCTCTGTGTGGCATGAGAGAGTCCAGGGCTGGTCAGTATGGTCTGAGAGAGACCTGAGATGGTCAGTGTGGTTTGAGAGAGACCAGAGATGGTCAGTGTGGTCTGAGAGTCCAGGAATTGTCAGTGTGGCCTGTGAGTCCAGGGACAATCAGTATGGCCAGGGAGAGTCAAGGGATGGTCAGTGTGGTCTGAGAGAGTCCAGGGCTGGTCAGTGTGGTCTGAGAGTCCAGAGATGGTCAGTGTGGTCTGAGAGTTTCCAGGGATGTTCGGTACAATCTGGGAGAGTCCAAGAATAGTCAGCGTGGCCAGAGGGAGCCCAGAAATGGTCAGTGTGGCCTGTGAGAGTCCAGGAATGGTCAGTGTGGTCTGAGAGAGCCCAGGAATGGGCAGTGTGGTCTGAGAGAGTCCAGGGCTGGTCAGTGTGGTCTGAGAGTCCAGAGATGGTCAGTGTGGTCTGAGAGTTTGCAGGGATGTTCGGTACAATCTGGGAGAGTCCAGGAATGGTCAGTGTGGCCTGGGGGAGCCCAGCAATGGTCAGTGTGGCCTGTGAGAGTCCAGGAATGGTCAGTGTGGTCTGAGAGAGCCCAGGAATGGGCAGTTTGGCCTGAGATTCAAGGGATGGCCAGTGTGGTCTGAGAGTGCCCAGGGATGGGCAGTTTGGCCTGGGAGTCAAGGAATGGTAAGTGTGGTCTGAGAGAGTCCAGGGATGGTCAGTGTGGTCTGAGAGAGTCCAGGGATGGCCAGTGTGGCCTGAGAGACCAGAGAAGGTCAGTGTGGTCTGAGAATGTCCAGGGATGGTCGGTGCGGTCTGAGAGAGACCAGGAATGGTCAGTGTGGTCTGAGTGAGTTCAGAGATCGCCAATGAGGTCTGGGAGCCAAGGGATGGTCAGTGTGGTCTGAGAGAGTCCAGGGATGGTCAGTGTTGTCTGGCAGTCCAAGGCTGGTCAGTGTGTTCTGAGAGAGACCGGAGATTGTCAGTGTGGTCTGTGAGAGTCCAGGGCTGGTCAGTGTGGTCTGAGAGTCCAGGGCTGGTCAGTGTGGTCTGAGAGAGTCCAGGGCTGGTCAGGGCGGTCTGAGAGTGTCCAGAGATACTCTGTGTGGCCCGAGAGAGTCTGGGGCTGGTCAGTATTGTCTGAGAGAGACCAGAGATGGTCAGTGTGGTCTGAGAGTCCAGGGCTGGTCAGTGTGGTCTGAGAGTCCAGGGATGGTCAGTGTGGTTTGAGAGAGACCAGAGATGGTCAGTGTGGTCAGGGAGTCAGGAATGGTCAGTGTGGTCTGAGAGAGTCCAGGGATGGCCAGTGTCGTCTGAGAGAGACCAGGTATGATCATTGTGGTCTGAGAGAGTCCAGGAATGGTCAGTGTGGTCTGAGAGTGTGCAGGGATGGTCAGTGTGGTCTGAGAGAGGCCAGGGTTGGTCAGTGTGGTTTGAGAGGGTCCAGGGTTGGACAGTGTGGTCTGAGAGAGCCCAGGTATGGTCAGTATGGCCTGAGAGAGCCCAGGAATGGTCAGTGTGGTCTGAGAGTACAGGGACAGTCAGTATGGCCTGCGAGGGTCAAGGGATGGTCAGTGTGGTCTGAGAGAGACCAGAGATGGTCAGTGTGGTCATGGAGTCAGGAATGATCAGTGTGGACTGAGAGAGTCCAGGAATGGTCAGTGTGGTCTGAGAGAGTCCAGGGATGGCCAGTGAAGTCTGAGAGAGTCCAGGGTTGGTCAGTGTGGTCTGAGAGTCATTGGATGGTCAGTGTGGTCTGAGAGTCCAGAGATGGTCTGTGTGGTCTGAGAGATTCCAAGATTGGTCAGTGTGGTCTGAGAGAGTCCAGGAATGGTCAGTGAAGTCTGAGAGAGTCCAGGGTTGGTCAGTGTGGTCTGAGAGTCCAGAGATGGTCAGTGTGGTCTGAGGTTCCAGGGATGGCCAGTGTGAGAGAGACGAGGGATGGTCAGTGTGGTCTGAGAGAGATCAGAGATGGTCAGTGTGGTCTGAGAGTGTCCAGGTCTGGTCAGTGTGGTTTAAGAGTGTCCAGGGATGGTCAGTATGGTCTGAGAGTGTCCAGGGATGGTCAGTGTGGTCTGAGAGTGTCCAGGGATGGTCAGTGAGGCCTTGAGAGAGTCCAGGGATGGTCAGTGTGGTCTGAGAGTCCATGGATGGTCAGTGTGGTCTGAGAGAGTCCAGGGATGGTCAGTGTGGTCTGAGAGAGTCCAGGGCTGGTCAGTGTTGTCTGAGAGGCCATGGATTGTCAGTGTGGTCTGAGAGAGTCCACGGTTGGTCAGTTTGGCCCGAGGGTCCAGGGATGGCCAGTGTGGCCTGACAGTCCAGACATGGTCAGTGTGGTCTGAGAGTGTCCAGTGATGGTCTGTGCATTCTGGGAGAGTCCAGAAATTGTCAGTGTGGCCTGTGAGGGTCCAGGAATGGTCAGTGTGGTCTGAGAGTGTCCAGGGATGGTCAGTGTGGTCTGAGAGTGTCCAGGGATGGTCTGTGTGGTCTGAGTAAGTCCAGAGATCGCCAGTGAGGTCTGGGAGCCAAGGAATGGTCAGTTTCGTCTGAAAGAGTCCAGGGCTGGTTAGTGTGGTCTGAGTGAGTCCAGAGATGGCCAGTGTGGCCTGAGAGTCCAGGGATGGTCAGTGTGGTCTGACAGTCCAGGGCTGGTCAGTGTGGTCTGAGAGTCCAGAATTGGTCAGTGTGGTCTGAGAGAGACCAGAGATGGTCAGTGTGGTCTGAGAGAGTCCAGGGATGGTCAGTGCGGTCTGAGAGAGTCCAGGGCTGGTCAGTGTGGTTTGAGAGTCCAGGGCTGGTCAGTGTGGACTGAGAGAGTCCAGGGTTGGTCAGTGCAGTCTGAGAGTCCAGGGATGGTCAGTGTGGTCTGAGAGAGACCAGAGATGGTCAGTGTGGTCTGAGAGAGTCCAGGGCTAGTCAGTGTGGTCTGAGAGTCCAAGACTGGTCAGTGTGGACTGAGAGAGTCCAGGGTTGGTCAGTGCAGTCTGAGAGTCCAGGGATGGTCAGTGTGGTCTGAGAGAGACCGGAGATATTCAGTGTGGTCTGAGAGAGTCCAGGTCTGGTCATTGTGGTCTGAGAGTCTTGGGCTGGTCAGTGTGGTCTGAGAGAGTCCAGGTCTGGTCATTGCGGTCTGAGAGTCTTGGGTTGGTCAGTGTGGTCTGAGAGAGTCCAGGGCTGGTCAGTGTGGTCTGAGAGTCCAGGTCTGGTCAGTGCGGTCTGAGAGTCTTGGTCTGGTCAGTGTGGTCTGAGAGAGTCCAGGGCTGGTCAGTGTGGTTTGAGAGAGACCAGAGATGGTCAATGTGGTCTGAGAGTCCAGGGCTGGTCAGTGTGGTCTGAGAGAGTTCAGGGCTGGTCAGTGTGGTGTGAGAGTCTTGGGCTGGTCAGTGTGGTCTGAGAGTCCAGGTCTGGTCAGTGTTGTCTGAGAGTCTTGGGCTGGTCAGTGTGGTCTGAGAGAGTCCAGGGCTGGTCAGTGTGGTCTGGGAGAGACCAGAGATGGTCAATGTGGTCTGAGAGTCCAGGGCTGGTCAGTGTGGTCTGAGAGAGTCCAGGGCTGGTCAGTGTGGTCTGAGATTGTTCAGGGCTGGTCAGTGTGGTCTGAGAGAGTCCAGGGATGGTCAGCGCAGTCTGAGAGAGTCCAGGGCCGGTCAGTGTGGTCTGAGAGTCCAGGGCTGGTCAGTGTGGACTGAGAGAGTCCAGGGTTGGTCAGTGCAGTCTGAGAGTTCAGGGATGATCAGTGTGGTCTGAGAGAGACCGGAGATGGTCAGTGTAGTCTGAGAGAGTGTAGGGCTAGTCAGTGTGGTCTGAGAGTCCAGGGATGGTCAGCGTGGTCTGAGAGAGTCCAGGGCTGCTCAGTGTGGTCTGAGAGACCAGAGCTGGTCAGTATGGTCTGAGAGTCCAGGGCTGGTCAGTGTGGTCTGAGAGTCCAGGGCTGGTCAGAGTGGTCTGAGAGAGTCCATGGCTGGTCAGTGTGGTCTGAGTGAGTCCAGGCTGGTCAGTTGTGTCTGAGAGTGTCCAGGGGATGGTCAGTGTGGCCTGAGAGTCCAGGGATGCTTAGTATGGTCTGAGAGAGACCTGGGATGGTCAGTGTGGTTTGAGAGAGACCAGAGATGGTCAGTGTGGTCTGAGAGTCCAGGGCTGGTCAGTGTGGTCTGAGAGAGTCCAGGGCTGGTCAGTGTGGTCTGAGAGAGACCAGAGATGGTCAGTGTTTTCTGTGAGAGTCCAGGGTTGGTCAGTGTGGTCTGAGAGAGACCGGAGATAGTCAGTGTGGTCTGAGAGAGTCCAGGTCTGGTCAGTGCGGTCTGAGAGTCTTGGGCTGGTCAGTGTGGTCTGAGAGAGTCCAGGGCTGGTCAGTGTGGTCTGAGAGAGTCCAGGGCTGGGCAGTGTGGTCTGAGAGAGTTCAGGACTGGTCAGTGTGGTCTGAGAGTGTCCAGGGATTGTCAGTGTTGCCTGAGAGTCCAGGGATGGTCAGTATGGTCTGAGAGAGACCAGAGATGGTCAGTGTGGTCTGAGAGTCCAGGGCTAGTCAATGTGGTCTGAGAGAGTCCAGGGCTGGTCAGTACTGTCTGAGAGAGACCAGAGATGGTCAGTGTGGTTGAGAGAGACCAGAGTTGATCAGTGTGGTTTGAGAGTCCAGGGCTGGTCAGTGTGGTCTGAGAGAGTCCAGGGCTGGTCAATGTGGTCTGAGAGAGACCAGAGATGGTCAGTGTGGTCTGAGAGTCCAGGTCTGGTCAGTGTGGTCTGAGAGAGTCCAGGAATGGTCAGTGTGGTCTGAGAGAGACGAGGGATTGTCAGTGTTCTCTGAGAGAGATCAGAGATGGTCAGTGTGGTCTGAAAGTGTCCAGGGCTGGTCAGTGTGGTTTGAGAGTGTCCAGGGATGGTCAGTATGGTCTGAGAGTGTCCAGGGATGGTCAGTGTGGTCTGAGAGTGTCCAGGGATGGTCAGTGTGGCCTGAGAGACCAGGGATGGTCAGTATGGTCTGAGAGAGACCAGGGATGGTCAGTGTGGTTTGAGAGTCCAGGTCTGGTCAGTGTGGCCTTGAGAGAGTTCAGGGATGGTCAGTGTGGTCTGAGAGTCCATGGATGGTCAGTGTGGTCTGAGAGAGTCCAGGGATGGTCAGTGTGGTCTGAGAGAGTCCAGGGCTGGTCAGTGTGGTCTGAGAGAGACCAGAGATGGTCAGTGTTTTCTGTGAGAGTCCAGGGTTGGTCAGTGTGGTCTGAGAGAGACCGGAGATAGTCAGTGTGGTCTGAGAGAGTCCAGGTCTGGTCAGTGCGGTCTGAGAGTCTTGGGCTGGTCAGTGTGGTCTGAGAGAGTCCAGGGCTGGTCAGTGTGGTCTGAGAGAGTCCAGGGCTGGGCAGTGTGGTCTGAGAGAGTTCAGGACTGGTCAGTGTGGTCTGAGAGTGTCCAGGGATTGTCAGTGTTGCCTGAGAGTCCAGGGATGGTCAGTATGGTCTGAGAGAGACCAGAGATGGTCAGTGTGGTCTGAGAGTCCAGGGCTAGTCAATGTGGTCTGAGAGAGTCCAGGGCTGGTCAGTCTTGTCTGAGAGAGACCAGAGATGGTCAGTGTTCTCTGAGAGAGATCAGAGATGGTCAGTGTGGTCTGAGAGTGTCCAGGGCTGGTCAGTGTGGTTTGAGAGTGTCCAGGGATGGTCAGTATGGTCTGAGAGTGTCCAGGGATGGTCAGTGTGGTCTGAGAGTGTCCAGGGATGGTCAGTGTGGCCTGAGAGACCAGGGATGGTCAGTATGGTCTGAGAGAGACCAGGGATGGTCAGTGTGGTTTGAGAGTCCAGGTCTGGTCAGTGTGGGCTTGAGAGAGTTCAGGGATGGTCAGTGTGGTCTGAGAGTCCATGGATGGTCAGTGTGGTCTGAGAGAGTCCAGGGATGGTCAGTGTGGTCTGAGAGAGTCCAGGGCTGGTCAGTGTGGTCTGAGAGGCCATGGATAGTCAGTGTGGTCTGAGAGAGTCCACGGTTGGTCATTTTGGCCCGAGGGCCCAGGGATGGCCAGTGTGGCCTGAGAGTCCAGACATGGTCAGTGTGGTCTGAGATTGTCCAGGGATAGTCTGTGCATTCTGGGAGAGCCCAGAAATTGTCAGTGTTGCCTGTGAGGGTCCAGGAATGGTCAGTGTGGTCTGAGAGTGTCCAGGGATGGTCAGTGTGGTCTGAGAGTGTCCAGGGATGGTCAGTGTGGTCTGAGGAAGTCCAGAGATCGCCAGTGAGGTCTGGGAGCCAAGGGATGGTCAGTTTCGTCTGAAAGAGTCCAGGGCTGGTCAGTGTGGTCTGAGTGAGTCCAGAGATGGCCAGTGTGGCCTGAGAGTCCAGGGATGGTCAGTGTGGTCTGACAGTCCAGGGCTGGTCAGTGTGGTCTGAGAGTCCAGAATTGGTCAGTGTGGTCTGAGAGAGACCAGAGATGGCCAGTGTGGTCTGAGAGAGTCCAGGGATGGTCAGTGCGGTCTGAGAGAGTCCAGGGCTGGTCAGTGTGGTCTGAGAGTCCAGGGCTGGTCAGTGTGGACTGAGAGAGTCCAGGGTTGGTCAGTGCAGTCTGAGAGTCCAGGGATGGTCAGTGTGGTCTGAGAGAGACCGGAGATGGTCAGTGTGGTCTGAGAGAGTCCAGGGCTAGTCAGTGTGGTCTGAGAGTCCAGGACTGGTCAGTGTGGACTGAGAGAGTCCAGGGCTGGTCAGTGCAGTCTGAGAGTCCAGGGCTGGTCAATGTGGTGTGAGAGTTTCCAGGGATGGTCAGTGAGGCCTGAGAGTCCAGGGATGGTCAGTATGGTCTGAGAGAGACCAGAGATGGTCAGTGTGGTCTGAGAGTCCATGGCTGATCAGTGTGGTCTGAGAGAGTCCAGGGATGGTCAGTGTGGTCTGAGAGAGTCCAGGGATGGTCAGTATGGTCTGAGAGAGACCAGAGATGGTCAGTGTGGTCTGAGAGTCCATGGCTGATCAGTGTGTTCTGAGAGAGTCCAGGGATGGTCAGTGTGGTCTGAGAGAGTACATAGTTGGTCAGTGTGGTCTGAGAGTCCAGGTTTGGTCAGTGTGGTCTTAGAGAGTCCTGGTTTGGTCAGTGTGGTCTGAGAGTACATGGATGGTCAGTGTGGTCTGAGAGAGTCCAGGATTGGTCAGTGTGGCCTGTGAGAGTCCAGGAATGGTCAGTGTGGTCTGAGAGAGCCCAGGAATGGTTAGTGTGGTCAGTGAGTACAGGGACAGTCAGAATGGTCTGGGAGAGTCAAGGGATGGTCAGTGTGGTCTGAGAGAGACCAGAGATGTTCAGTGTGGCCAGGGAATCAGGAATGGGCAGTGTGGTCTGAGAGAGTCCAGGAATGGTCAGTGTGGCCAGGGAGTCAGGAATGGGCAGTGTGGTCTGAGAGAGACCAGAGATGGCAAGTTTGGCCAAGGAATCTAGGAATGGTAAGTGTGGTCTGAGAGAGTCCAGGGGTGGTCAGTGTGGTCTGAGAGTCCAGGGCTGGTCAGTGTGGTCTGAGAGAGTCCAGGGGTGGTCAGTGTGGTCTGAGAGTCCAGGGCTGGTCAGTGTGGTCTGAGAGAGTCCAGGGCTGGTCAGTGTGGTCTGAGAGAGTCCAGGGATGGTCAGTGTGGTCTGTGAGAGTCCAGGGCTGGTCAGTGTGGTCTGAGAGTCCAGGGCTGGTCAGTGTGGTCTGAGAGATTCCAGGGATGGTCAGTGTGGTCTGTGAGAGTCCAGGGCTAGTCAGTGTGGTCTGTGAGAGTCCAGGTCTGATCAGTGCAGTCTGAGAGTCCAGGGCTGGTCAGTGTGGTCTGAGAGAGTCCAGGGATGGTCAGTGTGGTCTGTGAGAGTCCAGGTCTGGTCAGTGCAGTCTGAGAGTCTTGGGCTGGTCTGTGTGGTCTGAGAGAGTCCAGGGCTGGTCAGTGTGGTCTGAGAGAGACCAGAGATGGTCCATGTGGTCTGAGAGTCCAGGGCTCATCAGTGTGGTCTGAGAGAGTCCAGGGCTGGTCAGTGTGGTCTGAGAGAGTCCAGGGCTGGTCAGTGTGGTCTGAGAGTGTCCAGGGATGGTCAGTGTTGCCTGAGAGTCCAGGAATGGTCAGTATGGTCTGAGAGACACCAGAGATGGTCAGTGTGTTCTGAGAGTCCAGGGCTAGTCAATGTGGTCTGAGAGAGTCCAGGGCTGGTCAGTGTGGTCTGAGAGAGATGAGAGATGGTCAGTGTGGTCTGAGAGAGTCCAGGGATGGTCAGTGTGGTCTGAGAGAGACGAGAGATGGTCAGTGTGGTCTGAGAGAGATCAGAGATGGTCAGTATGGCCTGAGAGAGTCCAGGGATGGTCAGTATGGCCTGAGAGAGTCCAGGGATGGTCAGTGTGGTCTGGGAGTCAAGGAATGGTAAGTGTGGGCTGAGAGAGTCCAGGGATGGTCAGTGTGGTCTGAGAGAGTCCAGGGATGGCCAGTGTGGCCTGAGAGACCATGGAAGGTCAGTGTGTTCTGAGAATCTCCTGGGATGGTCGGTGCGGTCTGAGTGAGTCCAGAGATCACCAATGAGGTCTGGGAGCCAAGGGCTGGTCAGTGTGGTCTGAGAGTCCAGGGCTGGTCAGTGTGGTTTGAGAATGTCCAGGGCTGGTCAGTGTGGTCTGAGAGTGTCCAGAGATGCTCTGTGTGGCATGAGAGAGTCCAGGGCTGGTCAGTATGGTCTGAGAGAGACCTGAGATGGTCAGTGTGGTTTGAGAGAGACCAGAGATGGTCAGTGTGGTCTGAGAGTCCAGGAATTGTCAGTGTGGCCTGTGAGTCCAGGGACAATCAGTATGGCCAGGGAGAGTCAAGGGATGGTCAGTGTGGTCTGAGAGAGTCCAGGGCTGGTCAGTGTGGTCTGAGAGTCCAGAGATGGTCAGTGTGGTCTGAGAGTTTCCAGGGATGTTCGGTACAATCTGGGAGAGTCCAGGAATAGTCAGCGTGGCCAGAGGGAGCCCAGAAATGGTCAGTGTGGCCTGTGAGAGTCCAGGAATGGTCAGTGTGGTCTGAGAGAGCCCAGGAATGGGCAGTGTGGTCTGAGAGAGTCCAGGGCTGGTCAGTGTGGTCTGAGAGTCCAGAGATGGTCAGTGTGGTCTGAGAGTTTGCAGGGATGTTCGGTACAATCTGGGAGAGTCCAGGAATGGTCAGTGTGGCCTGGGGGAGCCCAGCAATGGTCAGTGTGGCCTGTGAGAGTCCAGGAATGGTCAGTGTGGTCTGAGAGAGCCCAGGAATGGGCAGTTTGGCCTGAGATTCAAGGGATGGCCAGTGTGGTCTGAGAGTGCCCAGGGATGGGCAGTTTGGCCTGGGAGTCAAGGAATGGTAAGTGTGGTCTGAGAGAGTCCAGGGATGGTCAGTGTGGTCTGAGAGAGTCCAGGGATGGCCAGTGTGGCCTGAGAGACCAGAGAAGGTCAGTGTGGTCTGAGAATGTCCAGGGATGGTCGGTGCGGTCTGAGAGAGACCAGGAATGGTCAGTGTGGTCTGAGTGAGTTCAGAGATCGCCAATGAGGTCTGGGAGCCAAGGGATGGTCAGTGTGGTCTGAGAGAGTCCAGGGATGGTCAGTGTTGTCTGGCAGTCCAAGGCTGGTCAGTGTGTTCTGAGAGAGACCGGAGATTGTCAGTGTGGTCTGTGAGAGTCCAGGGCTGGTCAGTGTGTTCTGAGAGTCCAGGGCTGGTCAGTGTGGTCTGAGAGAGTCCAGGGCTGGTCAGGGCGGTCTGAGAGTGTCCAGAGATACTCTGTGTGGCCCGAGAGAGTCTGGGGCTGGTCAGTATTGTCTGAGAGAGACCAGAGATGGTCAGTGTGGTCTGAGAGTCCAGGGCTGGTCAGTGTGGTCTGAGAGTCCAGGGATGGTCAGTGTGGTTTGAGAGAGACCAGAGATGCTCAGTGTGGTCAGGGAGTCAGGAATGGTCAGTGTGGTCTGAGAGAGTCCAGGGATGGCCAGTGTCGTCTGAGAGAGACCAGGTATGATCATTGTGGTCTGAGAGAGTCCAGGAATGGTCAGTGTGGTCTGAGAGTGTGCAGGGATGGTCAGTGTGGTCTGAGAGAGGCCAGGGTTGGTCAGTGTGGTTTGAGAGGGTCCAGGGTTGGACAGTGTGGTCTGAGAGAGCCCAGGTATGGTCAGTATGGCCTGAGAGAGCCCAGGAATGGTCAGTGTGGTCTGAGAGTACAGGGACAGTCAGTATGGCCTGCGAGGGTCAAGGGATGGTCAGTGTGGTCTGAGAGAGACCAGAGATGGTCAGTGTGGTCATGGAGTCAGGAATGATCAGTGTGGACTGAGAGAGTCCAGGAATGGTCAGTGTGGTCTGAGAGAGTCCAGGGATGGCCAGTGAAGTCTGAGAGAGTCCAGGGTTGGTCAGTGTGGTCTGAGAGTCATTGGATGGTCAGTGTGGTCTGAGAGTCCAGAGATGGTCTGTGTGGTCTGAGAGATTCCAAGATTGGTCAGTGTGGTCTGAGAGAGTCCAGGAATGGTCAGTGAAGTCTGAGAGAGTCCAGGGTTGGTCAGTGTGGTCTGAGAGTCCAGAGATGGTCAGTGTGGTCTGAGGTTCCAGGGATGGCCAGTGTGAGAGAGACGAGGGATGGTCAGTGTGGTCTGAGAGAGATCAGAGATGGTCAGTGTGGTCTGAGAGTGTCCAGGTCTGGTCAGTGTGGTTTAAGAGTGTCCAGGGATGGTCAGTATGGTCTGAGAGTGTCCAGGGATGGTCAGTGTGGTCTGAGAGTGTCCAGGGATGGTCAGTGTGGCCTTGAGAGAGTCCAGGGATGGTCAGTGTGGTCTGAGAGTCCATGGATGGTCAGTGTGGTCTGAGAGAGTCCAGGGATGGTCAGTGTGGTCTGAGAGAGTCCAGGGCTGGTCAGTGTTGTCTGAGAGGCCATGGATTGTCAGTGTGGTCTGAGAGAGTCCACGGTTGGTCAGTTTGGCCCGAGGGTCCAGGGATGGCCAGTGTGGCCTGACAGTCCAGACATGGTCAGTGTGGTCTGAGAGTGTCCAGTGATGGTCTGTGCATTCTGGGAGAGTCCAGAAATTGTCAGTGTGGCCTGTGAGGGTCCAGGAATGGTCAGTGTGGTCTGAGAGTGTCCAGGGATGGTCAGTGTGGTCTGAGAGTGTCCAGGGATGGTCTGTGTGGTCTGAGTAAGTCCAGAGATCGCCAGTGAGGTCTGGGAGCCAAGGAATGGTCAGTTTCGTCTGAAAGAGTCCAGGGCTGGTTAGTGTGGTCTGAGTGAGTCCAGAGATGGCCAGTGTGGCCTGAGAGTCCAGGGATGGTCAGTGTGGTCTGACAGTCCAGGGCTGGTCAGTGTGGTCTGAGAGTCCAGAATTGGTCAGTGTGGTCTGAGAGAGACCAGAGATGGTCAGTGTGGTCTGAGAGAGTCCAGGGATGGTCAGTGCGGTCTGAGAGAGTCCAGGGCTGGTCAGTGTGGTCTGAGAGTCCAGGGCTGGTCAGTGTGGACTGAGAGAGTCCAGGGTTGGTCAGTGCAGTCTGAGAGTCCAGGGATGGTCAGTGTGGTCTGAGAGAGACCAGAGATGGTCAGTGTGGTCTGAGAGAGTCCAGGGCTAGTCAGTGTGGTCTGAGAGTCCAAGACTGGTCAGTGTGGACTGAGAGAGTCCAGGGTTGGTCAGTGCAGTCTGAGAGTCCAGGGATGGTCAGTGTGGTCTGAGAGAGACCGGAGATATTCAGTGTGGTCTGAGAGAGTCCAGGTCTGGTCATTGTGGTCTGAGAGTCTTGGGCTGGTCAGTGTGGTCTGAGAGAGTCCAGGTCTGGTCATTGCGGTCTGAGAGTCTTGGGTTGGTCAGTGTGGTCTGAGAGAGTCCAGGGCTGGTCAGTGTGGTCTGAGAGTCCAGGTCTGGTCAGTGCGGTCTGAGAGTCTTGGTCTGGTCAGTGTGGTCTGAGAGAGTCCAGGGCTGGTCAGTGTGGTTTGAGAGAGACCAGAGATGGTCAATGTGGTCTGAGAGTCCAGGGCTGGTCAGTGTGGTCTGAGAGAGTTCAGGGCTGGTCAGTGTGGTGTGAGAGTCTTGGGCTGGTCAGTGTGGTCTGAGAGTCCAGGTCTGGTCAGTGTTGTCTGAGAGTCTTGGGCTGGTCAGTGTGGTCTGAGAGAGTCCAGGGCTGGTCAGTGTGGTCTGGGAGAGACCAGAGATGGTCAATGTGGTCTGAGAGTCCAGGGCTGGTCAGTGTGGTCTGAGAGAGTCCAGGGCTGGTCAGTGTGGTCTGAGATTGTTCAGGGCTGGTCAGTGTGGTCTGAGAGAGTCCAGGGATGGTCAGCGCAGTCTGAGAGAGTCCAGGGCCGGTCAGTGTGGTCTGAGAGTCCAGGGCTGGTCAGTGTGGACTGAGAGAGTCCAGGGTTGGTCAGTGCAGTCTGAGAGTTCAGGGATGATCAGTGTGGTCTGAGAGAGACCGGAGATGGTCAGTGTAGTCTGAGAGAGTGTAGGGCTAGTCAGTGTGGTCTGAGAGTCCAGGGATGGTCAGCGTGGTCTGAGAGAGTCCAGGGCTGCTCAGTGTGGTCTGAGAGACCAGAGCTGGTCAGTATGGTCTGAGAGTCCAGTGCTGGTCAGTGTGGTCTGAGAGTCCAGGGCTGGTCAGAGTGGTCTGAGAGAGTCCATGGCTGGTCAGTGTGGTCTGAGTGAGTCCAGGCTGGTCAGTTGTGTCTGAGAGTGTCCAGGGGATGGTCAGTGTGGCCTGAGAGTCCAGGGATGCTTAGTATGGTCTGAGAGAGACCTGGGATGGTCAGTGTGGTTTGAGAGAGACCAGAGATGGTCAGTGTGGTCTGAGAGTCCAGGGCTGGTCAGTGTGGTCTGAGAGAGTCCAGGGCTGGTCAGTGTGGTCTGAGAGAGACCAGAGATGGTCAGTGTTTTCTGTGAGAGTCCAGGGTTGGTCAGTGTGGTCTGAGAGAGACCGGAGATAGTCAGTGTGGTCTGAGAGAGTCCAGGTCTGGTCAGTGCGGTCTGAGAGTCTTGGGCTGGTCAGTGTGGTCTGAGAGAGTCCAGGGCTGGTCAGTGTGGTCTGAGAGAGTCCAGGGCTGGGCAGTGTGGTCTGAGAGAGTTCAGGACTGGTCAGTGTGGTCTGAGAGTGTCCAGGGATTGTCAGTGTTGCCTGAGAGTCCAGGGATGGTCAGTATGGTCTGAGAGAGACCAGAGATGGTCAGTGTGGTCTGAGAGTCCAGGGCTAGTCAATGTGGTCTGAGAGAGTCCAGGGCTGGTCAGTGTTGTCTGAGAGAGACCAGAGATGGTCAGTGTGGTTGAGAGAGACCAGAGTTGGTCAGTGTGGTTTGAGAGTCCAGGGCTGGTCAGTGTGGTCTGAGAGAGTCCAGGGCTGGTCAATGTGGTCTGAGAGAGACCAGAGATGGTCAGTGTGGTCTGAGAGTCCAGGTCTGGTCAGTGTGGTCTGAGAGAGCCCAGGAATGGTCAGTGTGGTCTGAGAGAGACGAGGGATTGTCAGTGTTCTCTGAGAGAGATCAGAGATGGTCAGTGTGGTCTGAGAGTGTCCAGGGCTGGTCAGTGTGGTTTGAGAGTGTCCAGGGATGGTCAGTATGGTCTGAGAGTGTCCAGGGATGGTCAGTGTGGTCTGAGAGTGTCCAGGGATGGTCAGTGTGGCCTGAGAGACCAGGGATGGTCAGTATGGTCTGAGAGAGACCAGGGATGGTCAGTGTGGTTTGAGAGTCCAGGTCTGGTCAGTGTGGCCTTGAGAGAGTTCAGGGATGGTCAGTGTGGTCTGAGAGTCCATGGATGGTCAGTGTGGTCTGAGAGAGTCCAGGGATGGTCAGTGTGGTCTGAGAGAGTCCAGGGCTGGTCAGTGTGGTCTGAGAGGCCATGGATAGTCAGTGTGGTCTGAGAGAGTCCACGGTTGGTCAGTTTGGCCCGAGGGCCCAGGGATGGCCAGTGTGGCCTGAGAGTCCAGACATGGTCAGTGTGGTCTGAGATTGTCCAGGGATAGTCTGTGCATTCTGGGAGAGCCCAGAAATTGTCAGTGTTGCCTGTGAGGGTCCAGGAATGGTCAGTGTGGTCTGAGAGTGTCCAGGGATGGTCAGTGTGGTCTGAGAGTGTCCAGGGATGGTCAGTGTGGTCTGAGGAAGTCCAGAGATCGCCAGTGAGGTCTGGGAGCCAAGGGATGGTCAGTTTCGTCTGAAAGAGACCAGGGCTGGTCAGTGTGGTCTGAGTGAGTCCAGAGATGGCCAGTGTGGCCTGAGAGTCCTGGGATGGTCAGTGTGGTCTGACAGTCCAGGGCTGGTCAGTGTGGTCTGAGAGTCCAGAATTGGTCAGTGTGGTCTGAGAGAGACCAGAGATGGCCAGTGTGGTCTGAGAGAGTCCAGGGCTAGTCAGTGTGGTCTGAGAGTCCAGGACTGGTCAGTGTGGACTGAGAGAGTCCAGGGCTGGTCAGTGCAGTCTGAGAGTCCAGGGATGGTCAATGTGGTGTGAGAGTTTCCAGGGATGGTCAGTGAGGCCTGAGAGTCCAGGGATGGTCAGTATGGTCTGAGAGAGACCAGAGATGGTCAGTGTGGTCTGAGAGTCCATGGCTGATCAGTGTGGTCTGAGAGAGTCCAGGGATGGTCAGTGTGGTCTGAGAGAGTCCAGGGATGGTCAGTATGGTCTGAGAGAGACCAGAGATGGTCAGTGTGGTCTGAGAGTCCATGGCTGATCAGTGTGTTCTGAGAGAGTCCAGGGATGGTCAGTGTGGTCTGAGAGAGTACATAGCTGGTCAGTGTGGTCTGAGAGTCCAGGTTTGGTCAGTGTGGTCTTAGAGAGTCCTGGTTTGGTCAGTGTGGTCTGAGAGTACATGGATGGTCAGTGTGGTCTGAGAGAGTCCAGGATTGGTCAGTGTGGCCTGTGAGAGTCCAGGAATGGTCAGTGTGGTCTGAGAGAGCCCAGGAATGGTTAGTGTGGTCAGTGAGTACAGGGACAGTCAGAATGGTCTGGGAGAGTCAAGGGATGGTCAGTGTGGTCTGAGAGAGACCAGAGATGTTCAGTGTGGCCAGGGAATCAGGAATGGGCAGTGTGGTCTGAGAGAGTCCAGGAATGGTCAGTGTGGCCAGGGAGTCAGGAATGGGCAGTGTGGTCTGAGAGAGACCAGAGATGGCAAGTTTGGCCAAGGAATCTAGGAATGGTAAGTGTGGTCTGAGAGAGTCCAGGGGTGGTCAGTGTGGTCTGAGAGTCCAGGGCTGGTCAGTGTGGTCTGAGAGAGTCCAGGGGTGGTCAGTGTGGTCTGAGAGTCCAGGGCTGGTCAGTGTGGTCTGAGAGAGTCCAGGGCTGGTCAGTGTGGTCTGAGAGAGTCCAGGGATGGTCAGTGTGGTCTGTGAGAGTCCAGGGCTGGTCAGTGTGGTCTGAGAGTCCAGGGCTGGTCAGTGTGGTCTGAGAGATTCCAGGGATGGTCAGTGTGGTCTGTGAGAGTCCAGGGCTGGTCAGTGTGGTCTGTGAGAGTCCAGGTCTGATCAGTGCAGTCTGAGAGTCCAGGGCTGGTCAGTGTGGTCTGAGAGAGTCCAGGGATGGTCAGTGTGGTCTGTGAGAGTCCAGGTCTGGTCAGTGCAGTCTGAGAGTCTTGGGCTGGTCTGTGTGGTCTGAGAGAGTCCAGGGCTGGTCAGTGTGGTCTGAGAGAGACCAGAGATGGTCCATGTGGTCTGAGAGTCCAGGGCTCATCAGTGTGGTCTGAGAGAGTCCAGGGCTGGTCAGTGTGGTCTGAGAGAGTCCAGGGCTGGTCAGTGTGGTCTGAGAGTCCAGGAATGGTCAGTATGGTCTGAGAGACACCAGAGATGGTCAGTGTGTTCTGAGAGTCCAGGGCTAGTCAATGTGGTCTGAGAGAGTCCAGGGCTGGTCAGTGTGGTCTGAGAGAGATGAGAGATGGTCAGTGTGGTCTGAGAGAGTCCAGGGATGGTCAGTGTGGTCTGAGAGAGACGAGAGATGGTCAGTGTGGTCTGAGAGAGATCAGAGATGGTCAGTATGGCCTGAGAGAGTCCAGGGATGGTCAGTATGGCCTGAGAGAGTCCAGGGATGGTCAGTGTGGTCTGGGAGTCAAGGAATGGTAAGTGTGGGCTGAGAGAGTCCAGGGATGGTCAGTGTGGTCTGAGAGAGTCCAGGGATGGCCAGTGTGGCCTGAGAGACCATGGAAGGTCAGTGTGTTCTGAGAATCTCCTGGGATGGTCGGTGCGGTCTGAGTGAGTCCAGAGATCACCAATGAGGTCTGGGAGCCAAGGGCTGGTCAGTGTGGTCTGAGAGTCCAGGGCTGGTCAGTGTGGTTTGAGAATGTCCAGGGCTGGTCAGTGTGGTCTGAGAGTGTCCAGAGATGCTCTGTGTGGCATGAGAGAGTCCAGGGCTGGTCAGTATGGTCTGAGAGAGACCTGAGATGGTCAGTGTGGTTTGAGAGAGACCAGAGATGGTCAGTGTGGTCTGAGAGTCCAGGAATTGTCAGTGTGGCCTGTGAGTCCAGGGACAATCAGTATGGCCAGGGAGAGTCAAGGGATGGTCAGTGTGGTCTGAGAGAGTCCAGGGCTGGTCAGTGTGGTCTGAGAGTCCAGAGATGGTCAGTGTGGTCTGAGAGTTTCCAGGGATGTTCGGTACAATCTGGGAGAGTCCAGGAATAGTCAGCGTGGCCAGAGGGAGCCCAGTAATGGTCAGTGTGGCCTGTGAGAGTCCAGGAATGGTCAGTGTGGTCTGAGAGAGCCCAGGAATGGGCAGTGTGGTCTGAGAGAGTCCAGGGCTGGTCAGTGTGGTCTGAGAGTCCAGAGATGGTCAGTGTGGTCTGAGAGTTTGCAGGGATGTTCGGTACAATCTGGGAGAGTCCAGGAATGGTCAGTGTGGCCTGAGGGAGCCCAGCAATGGTCAGTGTGGCCTGTGAGAGTCCAGGAATGGTCAGTGTGGTCTGAGAGAGCCCAGGAATGGGCAGTTTGGCCTGAGATTCAAGGGATGGCCAGTGTGGTCTGAGAGAGCCCAGGGATGGGCAGTTTGGCCTGGGGATCAAGGAATGGTAAGTGTGGTCTGAGAGAGTCCAGGGATGGTCAGTGTGGTCTGAGAGAGTCCAGGGATGGCCAGTGTGGCCTGAGAGACCAGAGAAGGTCAGTGTGGTCTGAGAATGTCCAGGGATGGTCGGTGCGGTCTGAGAGAGACGAGGAATGGTCAGTGTGGTCTGAGTGAGTTCAGAGATCGCCAATGAGGTCTGGGAGCCAAGGGATGGTCAGTGTGGTCTGAGAGAGTCCAGGGATGGTCAGTGTGGTCTGAGTGAGTCCAGAGATGGCCAGTGTGGTCTGACAGTCCAGGGATGGTCAGTGTTGTCTGGCAGTCCAAGGCTGGTCAGTGTGTTCTGAGAGAGACCGGAGATTGTCAGTGTGGTCTGTGAGAGTCCAGGGCTGGTCAGTGTGGTCTGAGAGTCCAGGGCTGGTCAGTGTGGTCTGAGAGAGTCCAGGGCTGGTCAGGGCGGTCTGAGAGTGTCCAGAGATACTCTGTGTGGCCCGAGAGAGTCTGGGGCTGGTCAGTATTGTCTGAGAGAGACCAGAGATGGTCAGTGTGGTCTGAGAGTCCAGGGCTGGTCAGTGTGGTCTGAGAGTCCAGGGATGGTCAGTGTGGTTTGAGAGAGACCAGAGATGCTCAGTGTGGTCAGGGAGTCAGGAATGGTCAGTGTGGTCTGAGAGAGTCCAGGGATGGCCAGTGTCGTCTGAGAGAGACCAGGTATGATCATTGTGGTCTGAGAGAGTCCAGGAATGGTCAGTGTGGTCTGAGAGTGTGCAGGGATGGTCAGTGTGGTCTGAGAGAGGCCAGGGTTGGTCAGTGTGGTTTGAGAGGGTCCAGGGTTGGACAGTGTGGTCTGAGAGAGCCCAGGAATGGTCAGTATGGCCTGAGAGAGCCCAGGAATGGTCAGTGTGGTCTGAGAGTACAGGGACAGTCAGTATGGCCTGCGAGGGTCAAGGGATGGTCAGTGTGGTCTGAGAGAGACCAGAGATGGTCAGTGTGGTCATGGAGTCGGGAATGATCAGTGTGGTCTGAGAGAGTCCAGGAATGGTCAGTGTGGTCTGAGAGAGTCCAGGGATGGCCAGTGAAGTCTGAGAGAGTCCAGGGTTGGTCAGTGTGGTCTGAGAGTCAATGGATGGTCAGTGTGGTCTGAGAGTCCAGAGATGGTCTGTGTGGTCTGAGAGATTCCAAGATTGGTCAGTGTGGTCTGAGAGAGTCCAGGAATGGTCAGTGAAGTCTGAGAGAGTCCAGGGTTGGTCAGTGTGATCTGAGAGTCAATGGATGGTCAGTGTGGTCTGAGAGTCCAGAGATGGTCAGTGTGGTCTGAGAGAGTCCAAGATTGGTCAGTGTGGTCTGAGAGAGTCCAGGGATGGTCAGTGCTGGTCTGGGAGCCCAGTGATGGTCAGTGTGGCCTGAGAGTCCAGGGATGGTCAGTACGGCCTGAGGTTCCAGGGATGGCCAGTGTGAGAGAGACGAGGGATGGTCAGTGTGGTCTGAGAGAGATCAGAGATGGTCAGTGTGGTCTGAGAGTGTCCAGGGCTGGTCAGTGTGGTTTAAGAGTGTCCAGGGATGGTCAGTATGGTCTGAGAGTGTCCAGGGATGGTCAGTGTGGTCTGAGAGTATCCAGGGATGGTCAGTGTGGCCTTGAGAGAGTCCAGGGATGGTCAGTGTGGTCTGAGAGTCCATGGATGGTCAGTGTGGTCTGAGAGAGTCCAGGGATGGTCAGTGTGGTCTGAGAGAGTCCAGGGCTGGTCAGTGTTGTCTGAGAGGCCATGGATGGTCAGTGTGGTCTGAGAGAGTCCACGGTTGGTCAGTTTGGCCCGAGGGTCCAGGGATGGCCAGTGTGGCCTGACAGTCCAGACATGGTCAGTGTGGTCTGAGAGTGTCCAGTGATGGTCTGTGCATTCTGGGAGAGTCCAGAAATTGTCAGTGTGGCCTGTGAGGGTCCAGGAATGGTCAGTGTGGTCTGAGAGTGTCCAGGGATGGTCAGTGTGGTCTGAGAGTGTCCAGGGATGGTCTGTGTGGTCTGAGTAAGTCCAGAGATCGCCAGTGAGGTCTGGGAGCCAAGGAATGGTCAGTTTCGTCTGAAAGAGTCCAGGGCTGGTCAGTGTGGTCTGAGTGAGTCCAGAGATGGCCAGTGTGGCCTGAGAGTCCAGGGATGGTCAGTGTGGTCTGACAGTCCAGGGCTGGTCAGTGTGGTCTGAGAGTCCAGAATTGGTCAGTGTGGTCTGAGAGAGACCAGAGATGGTCAGTGTGGTCTGAGAGAGTCCAGGGATGGTCAGTGCGGTCTGAGAGAGTCCAGGGCTGGTCAGTGTGGTCTGAGAGTCCAGGGCTGGTCAGTGTGGACTGAGAGAGTCCAGGGTTGGTCAGTGCAGTCTGAGAGTCCAGGGATGGTCAGTGTGGTCTGAGAGAGACCAGAGATGGTCAGTGTGGTCTGAGAGAGTCCAGGGCTAGTCAGTGTGGTCTGAGAGTCCAAGACTGGTCAGTGTGGACTGAGAGAGTCCAGGGTTGGTCAGTGCAGTCTGAGAGTCCAGGGCTGGTCAGTGTGGTCTGAGAGAGTCCAGGGATGGTCAGTGTGGTCTGTGAGAGTCCAGGTCTGGTCAGTGCAGTCTGAGAGTCTTGGGCTGGTCTGTGTGGTCTGAGAGAGTCCAGGGCTGGTCAGTGTGGTCTGAGAGAGACCAGAGATGGTCCATGTGGTCTGAGAGTCCAGGGCTCATCAGTGTGGTCTGAGAGAGTCCAGGGCTGGTCAGTGTGGTCTGAGAGAGTCCAGGGCTGGTCAGTGTGGTCTGAGAGTCCAGGAATGGTCAGTATGGTCTGAGAGACACCAGAGATGGTCAGTGTGTTCTGAGAGTCCAGGGCTAGTCAATGTGGTCTGAGAGAGTCCAGGGCTGGTCAGTGTGGTCTGAGAGAGATGAGAGATGGTCAGTGTGGTCTGAGAGAGTCCAGGGATGGTCAGTGTGGTCTGAGAGAGACGAGAGATGGTCAGTGTGGTCTGAGAGAGATCAGAGATGGTCAGTATGGCCTGAGAGAGTCCAGGGATGGTCAGTATGGCCTGAGAGAGTCCAGGGATGGTCAGTGTGG
Source organism: Isurus oxyrinchus (assembly GCA_026770705.1). NCBI lineage: Eukaryota > Metazoa > Chordata > Chondrichthyes > Lamniformes > Lamnidae > Isurus > Isurus oxyrinchus. Next base: position 90,610 of record JANJGN010001241.1, on the reverse strand, counting down.
TCTGGGAGTCAAGGAATGGTAAGTGTGGGCTGAGAGAGTCCAGGGATGGTCAGTGTGGTCTGAGAGAGTCCAGGGATGGCCAGTGTGGCCTGAGAGACCATGGAAGGTCAGTGTGTTCTGAGAATCTCCTGGGATGGTCGGTGCGGTCTGAGTGAGTCCAGAGATCACCAATGAGGTCTGGGAGCCAAGGGCTGGTCAGTGTGGTCTGAGAGTCCAGGGCTGGTCAGTGTGGTTTGAGAATGTCCAGGGCTGGTCAGTGTGGTCTGAGAGTGTCCAGAGATGCTCTGTGTGGCATGAGAGAGTCCAGGGCTGGTCAGTATGGTCTGAGAGAGACCTGAGATGGTCAGTGTGGTTTGAGAGAGACCAGAGATGGTCAGTGTGGTCTGAGAGTCCAGGAATTGTCAGTGTGGCCTGTGAGTCCAGGGACAATCAGTATGGCCAGGGAGAGTCAAGGGATGGTCAGTGTGGTCTGAGAGAGTCCAGGGCTGGTCAGTGTGGTCTGAGAGTCCAGAGATGGTCAGTGTGGTCTGAGAGTTTCCAGGGATGTTCGGTACAATCTGGGAGAGTCCAGGAATAGTCAGCGTGGCCAGAGGGAGCCCAGTAATGGTCAGTGTGGCCTGTGAGAGTCCAGGAATGGTCAGTGTGGTCTGAGAGAGCCCAGGAATGGGCAGTGTGGTCTGAGAGAGTCCAGGGCTGGTCAGTGTGGTCTGAGAGTCCAGAGATGGTCAGTGTGGTCTGAGAGTTTGCAGGGATGTTCGGTACAATCTGGGAGAGTCCAGGAATGGTCAGTGTGGCCTGAGGGAGCCCAGCAATGGTCAGTGTGGCCTGTGAGAGTCCAGGAATGGTCAGTGTGGTCTGAGAGAGCCCAGGAATGGGCAGTTTGGCCTGAGATTCAAGGGATGGCCAGTGTGGTCTGAGAGAGCCCAGGGATGGGCAGTTTGGCCTGGGGGTCAAGGAATGGTAAGTGTGGTCTGAGAGAGTCCAGGGATGGTCAGTGTGGTCTGAGAGAGTCCAGGGATGGCCAGTGTGGCCTGAGAGACCAGAGAAGGTCAGTGTGGTCTGAGAATGTCCAGGGATGGTCGGTGCGGTCTGAGAGAGACGAGGAATGGTCAGTGTGGTCTGAGTGAGTTCAGAGATCGCCAATGAGGTCTGGGAGCCAAGGGATGGTCAGTGTGGTCTGAGAGAGTCCAGGGATGGTCAGTGTGGTCTGAGTGAGTCCAGAGATGGCCAGTGTGGTCTGACAGTCCAGGGATGGTCAGTGTTGTCTGGCAGTCCAAGGCTGGTCAGTGTGTTCTGAGAGAGACCGGAGATTGTCAGTGTGGTCTGTGAGAGTCCAGGGCTGGTCAGTGTGGTCTGAGAGTCCAGGGCTGGTCAGTGTGGTCTGAGAGAGTCCAGGGCTGGTCAGGGCGGTCTGAGAGTGTCCAGAGATACTCTGTGTGGCCCGAGAGAGTCTGGGGCTGGTCAGTATTGTCTGAGAGAGACCAGAGATGGTCAGTGTGGTCTGAGAGTCCAGGGCTGGTCAGTGTGGTCTGAGAGTCCAGGGATGGTCAGTGTGGTTTGAGAGAGACCAGAGATGCTCAGTGTGGTCAGGGAGTCAGGAATGGTCAGTGTGGTCTGAGAGAGTCCAGGGATGGCCAGTGTCGTCTGAGAGAGACCAGGTATGATCATTGTGGTCTGAGAGAGTCCAGGAATGGTCAGTGTGGTCTGAGAGTGTGCAGGGATGGTCAGTGTGGTCTGAGAGAGGCCAGGGTTGGTCAGTGTGGTTTGAGAGGGTCCAGGGTTGGACAGTGTGGTCTGAGAGAGCCCAGGAATGGTCAGTATGGCCTGAGAGAGCCCAGGAATGGTCAGTGTGGTCTGAGAGTACAGGGACAGTCAGTATGGCCTGCGAGGGTCAAGGGATGGTCAGTGTGGTCTGAGAGAGACCAGAGATGGTCAGTGTGGTCATGGAGTCGGGAATGATCAGTGTGGTCTGAGAGAGTCCAGGAATGGTCAGTGTGGTCTGAGAGAGTCCAGGGATGGCCAGTGAAGTCTGAGAGAGTCCAGGGTTGGTCAGTGTGGTCTGAGAGTCAATGGATGGTCAGTGTGGTCTGAGAGTCCAGAGATGGTCTGTGTGGTCTGAGAGATTCCAAGATTGGTCAGTGTGGTCTGAGAGAGTCCAGGAATGGTCAGTGAAGTCTGAGAGAGTCCAGGGTTGGTCAGTGTGATCTGAGAGTCAATGGATGGTCAGTGTGGTCTGAGAGTCCAGAGATGGTCAGTGTGGTCTGAGAGAGTCCAAGATTGGTCAGTGTGGTCTGAGAGAGTCCAGGGATGGTCAGTGCTGGTCTGGGAGCCCAGTGATGGTCAGTGTGGCCTGAGAGTCCAGGGATGGTCAGTACGGCCTGAGGTTCCAGGGATGGCCAGTGTGAGAGAGACGAGGGATGGTCAGTGTGGTCTGAGAGAGATCAGAGATGGTCAGTGTGGTCTGAGAGTGTCCAGGGCTGGTCAGTGTGGTTTAAGAGTGTCCAGGGATGGTCAGTATGGTCTGAGAGTGTCCAGGGATGGTCAGTGTGGTCTGAGAGTATCCAGGGATGGTCAGTGTGGCCTTGAGAGAGTCCAGGGATGGTCAGTGTGGTCTGAGAGTCCATGGATGGTCAGTGTGGTCTGAGAGAGTCCAGGGATGGTCAGTGTGGTCTGAGAGAGTCCAGGGCTGGTCAGTGTTGTCTGAGAGGCCATGGATGGTCAGTGTGGTCTGAGAGAGTCCACGGTTGGTCAGTTTGGCCCGAGGGTCCAGGGATGGCCAGTGTGGCCTGACAGTCCAGACATGGTCAGTGTGGTCTGAGAGTGTCCAGTGATGGTCTGTGCATTCTGGGAGAGTCCAGAAATTGTCAGTGTGGCCTGTGAGGGTCCAGGAATGGTCAGTGTGGTCTGAGAGTGTCCAGGGATGGTCAGTGTGGTCTGAGAGTGTCCAGGGATGGTCTGTGTGGTCTGAGTAAGTCCAGAGATCGCCAGTGAGGTCTGGGAGCCAAGGAATGGTCAGTTTCGTCTGAAAGAGTCCAGGGCTGGTCAGTGTGGTCTGAGTGAGTCCAGAGATGGCCAGTGTGGCCTGAGAGTCCAGGGATGGTCAGTGTGGTCTGACAGTCCAGGGCTGGTCAGTGTGGTCTGAGAGTCCAGAATTGGTCAGTGTGGTCTGAGAGAGACCAGAGATGGTCAGTGTGGTCTGAGAGAGTCCAGGGATGGTCAGTGCGGTCTGAGAGAGTCCAGGGCTGGTCAGTGTGGTCTGAGAGTCCAGGGCTGGTCAGTGTGGACTGAGAGAGTCCAGGGTTGGTCAGTGCAGTCTGAGAGTCCAGGGATGGTCAGTGTGGTCTGAGAGAGACCAGAGATGGTCAGTGTGGTCTGAGAGAGTCCAGGGCTAGTCAGTGTGGTCTGAGAGTCCAAGACTGGTCAGTGTGGACTGAGAGAGTCCAGGGTTGGTCAGTGCAGTCTGAGAGTCCAGGGATGGTCAGTGTGGTCTGAGAGAGACCGGAGATATTCAGTGTGGTCTGAGAGAGTCCAGGTCTGGCCATTGTGGTCTGAGAGTCTTGGGCTGGTCAGTGTGGTCTGAGAGAGCCCAGGAATGGGCAGTGTGGTCTGAGAGAGTCCAGGGCTGGTCAGTGTGGTCTGAGAGTCCAGAGATGGTCAGTGTGGTCTGAGAGTTTGCAGGGATGTTCGGTACAATCTGGGAGAGTCCAGGAATGGTCAGTGTGGCCTGAGGGAGCCCAGCAATGGTCAGTGTGGCCTGTGAGAGTCCAGGAATGGTCAGTGTGGTCTGAGAGAGCCCAGGAATGGGCAGTTTGGCCTGAGATTCAAGGGATGGCCAGTGTGGTCTGAGAGAGCCCAGGGATGGGCAGTTTGGCCTGGGGGTCAAGGAATGGTAAGTGTGGTCTGAGAGAGTCCAGGGATGGTCAGTGTGGTCTGAGAGAGTCCAGGGATGGCCAGTGTGGCCTGAGAGACCAGAGAAGGTCAGTGTGGTCTGAGAATGTCCAGGGATGGTCGGTGCGGTCTGAGAGAGACGAGGAATGGTCAGTGTGGTCTGAGTGAGTTCAGAGATCGCCAATGAGGTCTGGGAGCCAAGGGATGGTCAGTGTGGTCTGAGAGAGTCCAGGGATGGTCAGTGTGGTCTGAGTGAGTCCAGAGATGGCCAGTGTGGTCTGACAGTCCAGGGATGGTCAGTGTTGTCTGGCAGTCCAAGGCTGGTCAGTGTGTTCTGAGAGAGACCGGAGATTGTCAGTGTGGTCTGTGAGAGTCCAGGGCTGGTCAGTGTGGTCTGAGAGTCCAGGGCTGGTCAGTGTGGTCTGAGAGAGTCCAGGGCTGGTCAGGGCGGTCTGAGAGTGTCCAGAGATACTCTGTGTGGCCCGAGAGAGTCTGGGGCTGGTCAGTATTGTCTGAGAGAGACCAGAGATGGTCAGTGTGGTCTGAGAGTCCAGGGCTGGTCAGTGTGGTCTGAGAGTCCAGGGATGGTCAGTGTGGTTTGAGAGAGACCAGAGATGCTCAGTGTGGTCAGGGAGTCAGGAATGGTCAGTGTGGTCTGAGAGAGTCCAGGGATGGCCAGTGTCGTCTGAGAGAGACCAGGTATGATCATTGTGGTCTGAGAGAGTCCAGGAATGGTCAGTGTGGTCTGAGAGTGTGCAGGGATGGTCAGTGTGGTCTGAGAGAGGCCAGGGTTGGTCAGTGTGGTTTGAGAGGGTCCAGGGTTGGACAGTGTGGTCTGAGAGAGCCCAGGAATGGTCAGTATGGCCTGAGAGAGCCCAGGAATGGTCAGTGTGGTCTGAGAGTACAGGGACAGTCAGTATGGCCTGCGAGGGTCAAGGGATGGTCAGTGTGGTCTGAGAGAGACCAGAGATGGTCAGTGTGGTCATGGAGTCAGGAATGATCAGTGTGGTCTGAGAGAGTCCAGGAATGGTCAGTGTGGTCTGAGAGAGTCCAGGGATGGCCAGTGAAGTCTGAGAGAGTCCAGGGTTGGTCAGTGTGGTCTGAGAGTCAATGGATGGTCAGTGTGGTCTGAGAGTCCAGAGATGGTCTGTGTGGTCTGAGAGATTCCAAGATTGGTCAGTGTGGTCTGAGAGAGTCCAGGAATGGTCAGTGAAGTCTGAGAGAGTCCAGGGTTGGTCAGTGTGATCTGAGAGTCAATGGATGGTCAGTGTGGTCTGAGAGTCCAGAGATGGTCAGTGTGGTCTGAGAGAGTCCAAGCTTGGTCAGTGTGATCTGAGAGAGTCCAGGGATGGTCAGTGCTGGTCTGGGAGCCCAGTGATGGTCAGTGTGGCCTGAGAGTCCAGGGATGGTCAGTACGGCCTGAGGTTCCAGGGATGGCCAGTGTGAGAGAGACGAGGGATGGTCAGTGTGGTCTGAGAGAGATCAGAGATGGTCAGTGTGGTCTGAGAGTGTCCAGGTCTGGTCAGTGTGGTTTAAGAGTGTCCAGGGATGGTCAGTATGGTCTGAGAGTGTCCAGGGATGGTCAGTGTGGTCTGAGAGTGTCCAGGGATGGTCAGTGTGGCCTTGAGAGAGTCCAGGGATGGTCAGTGTGGTCTGAGAGTCCATGGATGGTCAGTGTGGTCTGAGAGAGTCCAGGGATGGTCAGTGTGGTCTGAGAGAGTCCAGGGCTGGTCAGTGTTGTCTGAGAGGCCATGGATGGTCAGTGTGGTCTGAGAGAGTCCACGGTTGGTCAGTTTGGCCCGAGGGTCCAGGGATGGCCAGTGTGGCCTGACAGTCCAGACATGGTCAGTGTGGTCTGAGAGTGTCCAGTGATGGTCTGTGCATTCTGGGAGAGTCCAGAAATTGTCAGTGTGGCCTGTGAGGGTCCAGGAATGGTCAGTGTGGTCTGAGAGTGTCCAGGGATGGTCAGTGTGGTCTGAGAGTGTCCAGGGATGGTCTGTGTGGTCTGAGTAAGTCCAGAGATCGCCAGTGAGGTCTGGGAGCCAAGGAATGGTCAGTTTCGTCTGAAAGAGTCCAGGGCTGGTCAGTGTGGTCTGAGTGAGTCCAGAGATGGCCAGTGTGGCCTGAGAGTCCAGGGATGGTCAGTGTGGTCTGACAGTCCAGGGCTGGTCAGTGTGGTCTGAGAGTCCAGAATTGGTCAGTGTGGTCTGAGAGAGACCAGAGATGGTCAGTGTGGTCTGAGAGAGTCCAGGGATGGTCAGTGCGGTCTGAGAGAGTCCAGGGCTGGTCAGTGTGGTCTGAGAGTCCAGGGCTGGTCAGTGTGGACTGAGAGAGTCCAGGGTTGGTCAGTGCAGTCTGAGAGTCCAGGGATAGTCAGTGTGGTCTGAGAGAGACCAGAGATGGTCAGTGTGGTCTGAGAGAGTCCAGGGCTAGTCAGTGTGGTCTGAGAGTCCAAGACTGGTCAGTGTGGACTGAGAGAGTCCAGGGTTGGTCAGTGCAGTCTGAGAGTCCAGGGATGGTCAGTGTGGTCTGAGAGAGACCGGAGATATTCAGTGTGGTCTGAGAGATTCCAGGTCTGGCCATTGTGGTCTGAGAGTCTTGGGCTGGTCAGTGTGGTCTGAGAGAGTCCAGGTCTGGTCATTGCGGTCTGAGAGTCTTGGGTTGGTCAGTGTGGTCTGAGAGAGTCCAGGGCTGGTCAGTGTGGTCTGAGAGTCCAGGTCTGGTCAGTGCGGTCTGAGAGTCTTGGTCTGGTCAGTGTGGTCTGAGAGAGTCCAGGGCTGGTCAGTGTGGTTTGAGAGAGACCAGAGATGGTCAATGTGGTCTGTGAGTCCAGGGCTGGTCAGTGTGGTCTGAGAGAGTTCAGGGCTGGTCAGTGTGGTGTGAGAGTCTTGGGCTGGTCAGTGTGGTCTGAGAGTCCAGGTCTGGTCAGTGTTGTCTGAGAGTCTTGGGCTGGTCAGTGTGGTCTGAGAGAGTCCAGGGCTGGTCAGTGTGGTCTGAGAGAGACCAGAGATGGTCAATGTGGTCTGAGAGTCCAGGGCTGGTCAGTGTGGTCTGAGAGAGTCCAGGGCTGGTCAGTGTGGTCTGAGAGAGTTCAGGGCTGGTCAGTGTGGTCTGAGAGTGTCCAGGGCTGGTCAGTGTTGCCTGAGAGTCCAGGGATGGTCAGTATGGTCTGAGAGAGACCAGAGATGGTCAGTGTGGTCTGAGAGTCCAGGGCTAGTCAATGTGGTCTGAGAGAGTCCAGGGCTGGTCAGTGTTGTCTGAGAGAGACGAGAGATGGTCTGTGTGGTCTGAGAGAGATCAGAGATGGTCAGTGTGTTCTGAGAGAGTCCTGGGATGGTCAGTATGGCCTGAGAGAGTCCAGGGATGGTCAGTGTGGTCTGAGAGAGTCCAGGTTTGGTCAGTGTGGTCTGAGAGTGTCCAGAGATGCTCTGTGTGGCCTGAGACAGTCCGGGGCTTGTCAGTATGGTCTGAGAGAGACCAGAGATTGTCAATGTGGTCTGAGAGTCCAGGTATGGTCAGTGTGGCCTGTGAGTCGAGGGACAATCACTATGGCCAGGGAGAGTCAAGGGATGGTCAGTGTGGTCTGAGAGTCCAGAGATGGTCAGTCTAGTCTGAGAGTTTCCAGGGATGTTCGGTACAATCTGGGAGAGTCCAGGAATAGTTAGTGTGGGCTGAGGGAGCCCTGTAATGATCAGTGTGGTGTGTGAGAGTCCAGGAATGGGCAGTGTGGCCTGGGAGTCAAGGAATGGTCAGTATTGTCTGGGAGAGTCGAGGGATGGTCACTGTGGCCTGAGAGTCCAGGGATGGCCACTGTGGCCTGAGAGACCTGAGAAGGTCAGTGTGGTCTGAGAATGTCCAGGGATGGTCGGTGCGGTCTGAGAGAGACCAGGAATGGTCAGTGTGGTCTGAGTGAGTCCAGAGATCGCCAATGAGGTCTGGGAGCCAAGGGATGGTCAGTGTGGTCTGAGAGAGTCCAGGAATGGTCAGTGTGGTCTGAGTGAGTCCAGAGATGGCCGGTGTGGTCTGAGAGTGTCTAGGAATGGTCAGTGTGGTCTGAGAGTGTCCAGGGATGGTCACCGTGGTCTGAGAGTGTCCAGGGATGGTCAGTGTGGTCTGAGTGAGTCCAGAGATCGCCAGTGAGGTCTGGGAGCTAAGGGATGGTCAGTTTCGTCTGAAAGAGTCCAGGGCTGGTAAGTGTGGTCTGAGTGAGTCCAGAGATGGCCAGTGTGGCCTGAGAGAGTCCAGGGATGGTCAGTGTGATCTGACAGTTCACGGCTGGTCAGTGTGGCTGAGAGTCCAGAATTGGTCAGTGTGGTCTGTGAGAGTCCAGAGATGGTCAGTGTGGTCTGAGAGGGTCCAGGGATGGTCAGCACAGTCTGAGAGAGTCCAGGGCCGGTCAGTGTGGTCTGAGAGTCCAGGGCTGGTCAGTGTGGACTGAGAGAGTCCAGGGTTGGTCAGTGCAGTCTGAGAGTCCAGGGATGGTCAGTGTGGTCTGAGAGAGACCAGAGATGGTCAGTGTGGTCTGAGAGATTCCAGGGCTAGTCAGTGTGGTCTGAGAGTCCAAGACTGGTCAGTGTGGACTGAGAGAGTCCAGGGTTGGTCAGTGCAGTCTGAGAGTCCAGGGATGGTCAGTGTGGTCTGAGAGAGACCGGAGATATTCAGTGTGGTCTGAGAGAGTCCAGGTCTGGTCATTGTGGTCTGAGAGTCTTGGGCTGGTCAGTGTGGTCTGAGAGAGTCCAGGTCTGGTCATTGCGGTCTGAGAGTCTTGGGTTGGTCAGTGTGGTCTGAGAGAGTCCAGGGCTGGTCAGTGTGGTCTGAGAGTCCAGGTCTGGTCAGTGCGGTCTAAGAGTCTTGGTCTGGTCAGTGTGGTCTGAGAGAGTCCAGGGCTGGTCAGTGTGGTTTGAGAGAGACCAGAGATGGTCAATGTGGTCTGAGAGTCCAGGGCTGGTCAGTGTGGTCTGAGAGAGTTCAGGGCTGGTCAGTGTGGTGTGAGAGTCTTGGGCTGGTCAGTGTGGTCTGAGAGTCCAGGTCTGGTCAGTGTTGTCTGAGAGTCTTGGGCTGGTCAGTGTGGTCTGAGAGAGTCCAGGGCTGGTCAGTGTGGTCTGGGAGAGACCAGAGATGGTCAATGTGGTCTGAGAGTCCAGGGCTGGTCAGTGTGGTCTGAGAGAGTCCAGGGCTGGTCAGTGTGGTCTGAGAGAGTTCAGGGCTGGTCAGTGTGGTCTGAGAGTGTCCAGGGCTGGTCAGTGTTGCCTGAGAGTCCAGGGATGGTCAGTATGGTCTGAGAGAGACCAGAGATGGTCAGTGTGGTCTGAGTGTCCAGGGCTAGTCAATGTGGTCTGAGAGAGTCCAGGGCTGGTCAGTGTTGTCTGAGAGAGACGAGAGATGGTCAGTGTGTTCTGAGAGAGTCCTGGGATGGTCAGTATGGCCTGAGAGATTCCAGGGATGGTCAGTGTGGTCTGAGAGAGATCAGAGATGGTCAGTGTGTTCTGAGAGAGTCCTGGGATGGTCAGTATGGCCTGAGATATTCCAGGGATGGTCAGTGTGGTCTGAGAGAGTCCAAGTTTGGTCAGTGTGGTCTGAGAGTGTCCAGAGATGCTCTGTGTGGCCTGAGAGAGTCCGGGGCTGGTCAGTATGGTCTGAGAGAGACCAGAGATTGTCAATGTGGTCTGAGAGTCCAGTTATGGTCAGTGTGGCCTGTGAGTCGAGGGACAATCACTATGGCCAGGGAGAGTCAAGGGATGGTCAGTGTGGTCTGAGAGTCCAGAGATGGTCAGTCTAGTCTGAGAGTTTCCAGGGATATTCAGTACAATCTGGGAGAGTCCAGGAATAGTTAGTGTGGGCTGAGGGAGCCCTGTAATGATCAGTGTGGTGTGTGAGAGTCCAGGAATGGGCAGTGTGGCCTGTGAGAGTCCAGGAATGGGCAGTTTGGCCTGGGAGTCAAGGAATGGTCAGTATTGTCTGGGAGAGTCGAGGGATGGTCACTGTGGCCTGAGAGTCCAGGGATGGCCAGTGTGGCCTGAGAGACCAGAGAAGGTCAGTGTGGTCTGAGAATGTCCAGCGATGGTCGGTGCGGTCTGAGAGAGACCAGGAATGGTCAGTGTGGTCTGAGTGAGTCCAGAGATCGCCAATGAGGTCTGGGAGCCAAGGGATGGTCAGTGTGGTCTGTGAGAGTCCAGGGATGGTCAGTGTGGTCTGAGTGAGTCCAGAGATGGCCGGTGTGGTCTGAGAGTGTCTAGGAATGGTCAGTGTGGTCTGAGAGTGTCCAGGGATGGTCACCGTGGTCTGAGAGTGTCCAGGGATGGTCAGTGTGGTCTGAGTGAGTCCAGAGATCGCCAGTGAGGTCTGGGAGCTAAGGGATGGTCAGTTTAGTCTGAAAGAGTCCAGGGCTGGTCAGTGTGGTCTGAGTGAGTCCAGAGATGGCCAGTGTGGCCTGAGAGTCCAGGGATGGTCAGTGTGATCTGACAGTTCAGGGCTGGTCAGTGTGGTCTGAGAGTCCAGAATTGGTCAGTGTGGTCTGAGAGAGACCAGAGATGGTCAGTGTGGTCTGAGAGGGTCCAGGGATGGTCAGCGCAGTCTGAGAGAGTCCAGGGCCGGTCAGTGTGGTCTGAGAGTCCAGGGCTGGTCAGTGTGGACTGAGAGAGTCCAGGGTTGGTCAGTGCAGTCTGAGAGTTCAGGGATGATCAGTGTGGTCTGAGAGAGACCGGAGATGGTCAGTGTAGTCTGAGAGAGTGTAGGGCTAGTCAGTGTGGTCTGAGAGTACAGGAGTGGTCAGCGTGGTCTGAGAGAGTCCAGGGCTGGTCAGTGTGGTCTGAGACTGTCCAGTGATGGTCTGTGCATTCTGGGAGAGCCCAGAAATTGTCAGTGTTGCCTGTGAGGGTCCAGGAATGGTCAGTGTGGTCTGAGAGTGTCCAGGGATGGTCAGTGTGGTCTGAGAGTGTCCAGGGATGGTCTATGTGGTCTGAGTAAGTCCAGAGATCGCCAGTGAGGTCTGGGAGCCAAGGGATGGTCAGTTTTGCCTGAAAGAGTCCAGGGCTGGTCAGTCTGGTCTGAGTGAGTCCAGAGATGGCCAGTGTGGCCTGAGAGTCCAGGGCTGGTTAGTGTGGTCTGACAGTCCAGGGCTGGTCAGTGTGGTCTGAGAGTCCAGAATTGGTCAGTGTGGTCTGAGAGAGACCAGAGATGGTCAGTGTGGTCTGGGAGTGTCCAGGGATGGTCAGTTTGGTCTGAGAGTCCAAGACTGCTCAGTGTGGACTGAGAGAGTCCAGGGTTGGTCAGTGCAGTCTGAGAGTCCAGGGATGGTCAGTGTGGTCTGAGAGAGACTGGAGATGGTCAGTGTGGTCTGAGAGAGTCCAGGGCTAGTCAGTGTGGTCTGAGAGTCCAAGACTGGTCAGTGTGGACTGAGAGAGTCCAGGGTTGGTCAGTGTAGTCTGAGAGAGACCGGAGATATTCAGTGTGGTCTGAGAGAGTCCAGGTCTGGTCATTGTGGTCTGAGAGTCTTGGGCTGGTCAGTGTGGTCTGAGAGAGTCCAGGTCTGGTCATTGCGGTCTGAGAGTCTTGGGTTGGTCAGTGTGCTCTGAGAGAGTCCAGGGCTGGTCAGTGTGGTGTGAGAGTCCAGGTCTGGTCAGTGCGGTCTGAGAGTCTTGGGCTGGTCAGTGTGGTCTGAGAGAGTCCAGGGCTGGTCAGTGTGGTCTGAGAGAGACCAGAGATGGTCAATGTGGTCTGAGAGTCCAGGGATGGTCAGTGTGGTCTGAGAGAGTCCAGGGCTGGTCAGTGTGGTCTGAGAGTCCAGGGCCAGTCAATGTGGTCTGAGAGAGTCCAGGGCTGGTCAGTGTTGTCTGAGAGAGACGAGAGATGGTCAGTGTGGTCTGAGAAAGATCAGAGATGGTCAGTGTGTTCTGAGAGAGTCCTGGGATTGTCAGTATGGCCTGAGAGAGTCCAGGGCTGGTCAGTGTGGTCTGAGAGAGTCCAGGTTTGGTCAGTGTGGTCTGAGAGTGTCCAGAGATGCTCTGTGTGGCCTGAGAGAGTCCAGGGCTGGTCAGTGTGGTCTGAGAGAGACCAGAGATGGTCAATGTGGTCTGAGAGTCCAGGGATGGTCAGTGTGGTCTGAGAGAGTCCAGGGCTGGTCAGTGTGGTCTGAGAGTCCAGGGCTAGTCAATGTGGTCTGAGAGAGTCCAGGGCTGGTCAGTGTTGTCTGAGAGAGATGAGAGATGGTCAGTGTGGTCTGAGAGAGATCAGAGATGGTAAGTGTGTTCTGAGAGAGTCCTGGGATGGTCAGTATGGTCTGAGAGAGACCAGAGATTGTCAATGTGGTCTGAGAGTCCAGGTATGGTCAGTGTGGCCTGTGAGTCGAGGGACAATCACTATGGCCAGGGAGAGTCAAGGGATGGTCAGTGTGGTCTGAGAGTCCAGAGATGGTCAGTGTGGTCTGAGAGTTTCCAGGGATGTTCGGTACAATCTGGGAGAGTCCAGGAATAGTTAGTGTGGGCTGAGGGAGCCCTGTAATGGTCAGTGTGGCGTGTGAGAGTCCAGGAATGGGCAGTTTGGCCTGGGAGTCAAGGAATGGTCAGTATGGTCTGGGAGAGTCCAGTGATGGTCAATATGGCCTGAGAGTCCAGGGATGGCCAGTGTGGCCTGAGAGACCAGAGAAGGTCAGTGTGGTCTGAGAATGTCCAGGGATGGTCGGTGCAGTCTGAGAGAGAACAGGAATGGTCAGTGTGGTCTGAGTGAGTCCAGAGATCGCCAATGAGGTCTGGGAGCCAAGGGATGGTCAGTGTGGTCTGAGTGAGTCCAGAGATGGCCGGTGTGGTCTGAGAGTGTCTAGGAATGGTCAGTGTGGTCTGAGAGTGTCCAGGGATGGTCACCGTGGTCTGAGAGTGTCCAGGGATGGTCAGTGTGGTCTGAGTGTGTCCAGAGATCGCCAGTGAGGTCTGGGAGCTAAGGGATGGTCAGTTTAGTCTGAAAGAGTCCAGGGCTGGTCAGTGTGGTCTGAGTGAGTCCAGAGATGGCCAGTGTGGCCTGAGAGTCCAGGGATGGTCAGTGTGATCTGACAGATCAGGGCTGGTCAGTGTGGTCTGAGAGTCCAGAATTGGTCAGTGTGGTCTGAGAGAGTCCAGGGCTGGTCTGTGTGGTCTGAGAGAGACCAGAGATTGTCAATGTGGTCTGAGAGTCCAGGGCTGGTCAGTGTGGTCTGAGAGAGTCCAGGGTTGGTCAGTGCAGTCTGAGAGTTCAGGGATGATCAGTGTGGTCTGAGGGAGACCGGAGATGGTCAGTGTAGTCTGAGAGAGTGTAGGGCTAGTCAGTGTGGTCTGAGAGTACAGGACTGGTCAGCGTGGTCTGAGAGAGTCCAGGGCTGGTCTGTGTGGTCTGAGAGAGACCAGAGATTGTCAATGTGGTCTGAGAGTCCAGGGCTGGTCAGTGTGGTCTGAGAGAGTCCAGGGCTGGTCAGTGTGGTCTGAGAGTCCAGGGCCAGTCAATGTGGTCTGAGAGAGTCCAGGGCTGGTCAGTGTTGTCTGAGAGAGACGAGAGATGGTCAGTGTGGTCTGAGAGAGATCAGAGATGGTCAGTGTGTTCTGAGAGAGTCCTGGGATGGTCAGTATGGCCTGAGAGAGTCCAGGGCTGGTCAGTGTGGTCTGAGAGAGTCCAGGTTTGGTCAGTGTGGTCTGAGAGTGTCCAGAGATGCTCTGTGTGGCCTGAGAGAGTCCGGGGCTGGTCAGTGTGGTCTGAGAGAGACCAGAGATGGTCAATGTGGTCTGAGGGTCCAGGGCTGGTCAGTGTGGTCTGAGAGAGTCCAGGGCTGGTCAGTGTGGTCTGAGAGTCCAGGGCTGGTCAATGTGGTCTGAGAGAGTCCAGGGCTGGTCAGTGTTGTCTGAGAGAGACAAGAGATGGTCAGTGTGGTCTGAGAGAGATCAGAGATGGTAAGTGTGTTCTGAGAGAGTCCTGGGATGGTCAGTATGGTCTGAGAGAGACCAGAGATTGTCAATGTGTTCTGAGATTCCAGGTATGGTCAGTGTGGCCTGTGAGTCGAGGGACAATCACTATGGCCAGGGAGAGTCAAGGGATGGTCAGTGTGGTCTGAGAGTCCAGAGATGGTCAGTCTAGTCTGAGAGTTTCCAGGGATGTTCGGTACAATCTGGGAGAGTCCAGGAATAGTTAGTGTGGGCTGAGGGAGCCCTGTAATGGTCAGTGTGGCGTGTGAGAGTCCAGGAATGGGCAGTTTGGCCTGGGAGTCAAGGAATGGTCAGTATGGTCTGGGAGAGTCCAGTGATGGTCAATGTGGCCTGAGAGTCCAGGGATGGCCAGTGTGGCCTGAGAGACCAGAGAAGGTCAGTGCGGTCTGAGAATGTCCAGGGATGGTCGGTGCGGTCTGAGAGAGACCAGGAATGGTCAGTGTGGTCTGAGTGAGTCCAGAGATCGCCAATGAGGTCTGGGAGCCAAGGGATGGTCAGTGTGGTCTGAGTGAGTCCAGAGATGGCCGGTGTGGTCTGAGAGTGTCTAGGAATGGTCAGTGTGGTCTGAGAGTGTCCAGGGATGGTCACCGTGGTCTGAGAGTGTCCAGGGATGGTCAGTGTGGTCTGAGTGAGTCCAGAGATCGCCAGTGAGGTCTGGGAGCTAAGGGATGGTCAGTTTAGTCTGAAAGAGTCCAGGGCTGGTCAGTGTGGTCTGAGAGAGTCCAGGGATAGTCAGTGTGATCTGACAGATCAGGGCTGGTCAGTGTGGTCTGAGAGTTCAGAATTGGTCAGTGTGGTCTGTGAGAGTCCAGAGATGGTCAGTGTGGTCTGAGAGAGTCCAGGGATGGTCAGCGCAGTCTGAGAGAGTCCAGGGCCGGTCAGTGTGGTCTGAGAGTCCAGGGCTGGTCAGTGTGGACTGAGAGAGTCCAGGGTTGGTCAGTGCAGTCTGAGAGTCCAGGGATGGTCAGTGTGGTCTGAGAGAGACCAGAGATGGTCAGTGTGGTCTGAGAGAGTCCAGGGCTAGTCAGTGTGGTCTGAGAGTCCAAGACTGGTCAGTGTGGACTGAGAGAGTCCAGGGTTGGTCAGTGCAGTCTGAGAGTCCAGGGATGGTCAGTGTGGTCTGAGAGAGACCGGAGATATTCAGTGTGGTCTGAGAGAGTCCAGGTCTGGCCATTGTGGTCTGAGAGTCTTGGGCTGGTCAGTGTGGTCTGAGAGAGCCCAGGAATGGGCAGTGTGGTCTGAGAGAGTCCAGGGCTGGTCAGTGTGGTCTGAGAGTCCAGAGATGGTCAGTGTGGTCTGAGAGTTTGCAGGGATGTTCGGTACAATCTGGGAGAGTCCAGGAATGGTCAGTGTGGCCTGAGGGAGCCCAGCAATGGTCAGTGTGGCCTGTGAGAGTCCAGGAATGGTCAGTGTGGTCTGAGAGAGCCCAGGAATGGGCAGTTTGGCCTGAGATTCAAGGGATGGCCAGTGTGGTCTGAGAGAGCCCAGGGATGGGCAGTTTGGCCTGGGGGTCAAGGAATGGTAAGTGTGGTCTGAGAGAGTCCAGGGATGGTCAGTGTGGTCTGAGAGAGTCCAGGGATGGCCAGTGTGGCCTGAGAGACCAGAGAAGGTCAGTGTGGTCTGAGAATGTCCAGGGATGGTCGGTGCGGTCTGAGAGAGACGAGGAATGGTCAGTGTGGTCTGAGTGAGTTCAGAGATCGCCAATGAGGTCTGGGAGCCAAGGGATGGTCAGTGTGGTCTGAGAGAGTCCAGGGATGGTCAGTGTGGTCTGAGTGAGTCCAGAGATGGCCAGTGTGGTCTGACAGTCCAGGGATGGTCAGTGTTGTCTGGCAGTCCAAGGCTGGTCAGTGTGTTCTGAGAGAGACCGGAGATTGTCAGTGTGGTCTGTGAGAGTCCAGGGCTGGTCAGTGTGGTCTGAGAGTCCAGGGCTGGTCAGTGTGGTCTGAGAGAGTCCAGGGCTGGTCAGGGCGGTCTGAGAGTGTCCAGAGATACTCTGTGTGGCCCGAGAGAGTCTGGGGCTGGTCAGTATTGTCTGAGAGAGACCAGAGATGGTCAGTGTGGTCTGAGAGTCCAGGGCTGGTCAGTGTGGTCTGAGAGTCCAGGGATGGTCAGTGTGGTTTGAGAGAGACCAGAGATGCTCAGTGTGGTCAGGGAGTCAGGAATGGTCAGTGTGGTCTGAGAGAGTCCAGGGATGGCCAGTGTCGTCTGAGAGAGACCAGGTATGATCATTGTGGTCTGAGAGAGTCCAGGAATGGTCAGTGTGGTCTGAGAGTGTGCAGGGATGGTCAGTGTGGTCTGAGAGAGGCCAGGGTTGGTCAGTGTGGTTTGAGAGGGTCCAGGGTTGGACAGTGTGGTCTGAGAGAGCCCAGGAATGGTCAGTATGGCCTGAGAGAGCCCAGGAATGGTCAGTGTGGTCTGAGAGTACAGGGACAGTCAGTATGGCCTGCGAGGGTCAAGGGATGGTCAGTGTGGTCTGAGAGAGACCAGAGATGGTCAGTGTGGTCATGGAGTCAGGAATGATCAGTGTGGTCTGAGAGAGTCCAGGAATGGTCAGTGTGGTCTGAGAGAGTCCAGGGATGGCCAGTGAAGTCTGAGAGAGTCCAGGGTTGGTCAGTGTGGTCTGAGAGTCAATGGATGGTCAGTGTGGTCTGAGAGTCCAGAGATGGTCTGTGTGGTCTGAGAGATTCCAAGATTGGTCAGTGTGGTCTGAGAGAGTCCAGGAATGGTCAGTGAAGTCTGAGAGAGTCCAGGGTTGGTCAGTGTGATCTGAGAGTCAATGGATGGTCAGTGTGGTCTGAGAGTCCAGAGATGGTCAGTGTGGTCTGAGAGAGTCCAAGCTTGGTCAGTGTGATCTGAGAGAGTCCAGGGATGGTCAGTGCTGGTCTGGGAGCCCAGTGATGGTCAGTGTGGCCTGAGAGTCCAGGGATGGTCAGTACGGCCTGAGGTTCCAGGGATGGCCAGTGTGAGAGAGACGAGGGATGGTCAGTGTGGTCTGAGAGAGATCAGAGATGGTCAGTGTGGTCTGAGAGTGTCCAGGTCTGGTCAGTGTGGTTTAAGAGTGTCCAGGGATGGTCAGTATGGTCTGAGAGTGTCCAGGGATGGTCAGTGTGGTCTGAGAGTGTCCAGGGATGGTCAGTGTGGCCTTGAGAGAGTCCAGGGATGGTCAGTGTGGTCTGAGAGTCCATGGATGGTCAGTGTGGTCTGAGAGAGTCCAGGGATGGTCAGTGTGGTCTGAGAGAGTCCAGGGCTGGTCAGTGTTGTCTGAGAGGCCATGGATGGTCAGTGTGGTCTGAGAGAGTCCACGGTTGGTCAGTTTGGCCCGAGGGTCCAGGGATGGCCAGTGTGGCCTGACAGTCCAGACATGGTCAGTGTGGTCTGAGAGTGTCCAGTGATGGTCTGTGCATTCTGGGAGAGTCCAGAAATTGTCAGTGTGGCCTGTGAGGGTCCAGGAATGGTCAGTGTGGTCTGAGAGTGTCCAGGGATGGTCAGTGTGGTCTGAGAGTGTCCAGGGATGGTCTGTGTGGTCTGAGTAAGTCCAGAGATCGCCAGTGAGGTCTGGGAGCCAAGGAATGGTCAGTTTCGTCTGAAAGAGTCCAGGGCTGGTCAGTGTGGTCTGAGTGAGTCCAGAGATGGCCAGTGTGGCCTGAGAGTCCAGGGATGGTCAGTGTGGTCTGACAGTCCAGGGCTGGTCAGTGTGGTCTGAGAGTCCAGAATTGGTCAGTGTGGTCTGAGAGAGACCAGAGATGGTCAGTGTGGTCTGAGAGAGTCCAGGGATGGTCAGTGCGGTCTGAGAGAGTCCAGGGCTGGTCAGTGTGGTCTGAGAGTCCAGGGCTGGTCAGTGTGGACTGAGAGAGTCCAGGGTTGGTCAGTGCAGTCTGAGAGTCCAGGGATAGTCAGTGTGGTCTGAGAGAGACCAGAGATGGTCAGTGTGGTCTGAGAGAGTCCAGGGCTAGTCAGTGTGGTCTGAGAGTCCAAGACTGGTCAGTGTGGACTGAGAGAGTCCAGGGTTGGTCAGTGCAGTCTGAGAGTCCAGGGATGGTCAGTGTGGTCTGAGAGAGACCGGAGATATTCAGTGTGGTCTGAGAGATTCCAGGTCTGGCCATTGTGGTCTGAGAGTCTTGGGCTGGTCAGTGTGGTCTGAGAGAGTCCAGGTCTGGTCATTGCGGTCTGAGAGTCTTGGGTTGGTCAGTGTGGTCTGAGAGAGTCCAGGGCTGGTCAGTGTGGTCTGAGAGTCCAGGTCTGGTCAGTGCGGTCTGAGAGTCTTGGTCTGGTCAGTGTGGTCTGAGAGAGTCCAGGGCTGGTCAGTGTGGTTTGAGAGAGACCAGAGATGGTCAATGTGGTCTGTGAGTCCAGGGCTGGTCAGTGTGGTCTGAGAGAGTTCAGGGCTGGTCAGTGTGGTGTGAGAGTCTTGGGCTGGTCAGTGTGGTCTGAGAGTCCAGGTCTGGTCAGTGTTGTCTGAGAGTCTTGGGCTGGTCAGTGTGGTCTGAGAGAGTCCAGGGCTGGTCAGTGTGGTCTGAGAGAGACCAGAGATGGTCAATGTGGTCTGAGAGTCCAGGGCTGGTCAGTGTGGTCTGAGAGAGTCCAGGGCTGGTCAGTGTGGTCTGAGAGAGTTCAGGGCTGGTCAGTGTGGTCTGAGAGTGTCCAGGGCTGGTCAGTGTTGCCTGAGAGTCCAGGGATGGTCAGTATGGTCTGAGAGAGACCAGAGATGGTCAGTGTGGTCTGAGAGTCCAGGGCTAGTCAATGTGGTCTGAGAGAGTCCAGGGCTGGTCAGTGTTGTCTGAGAGAGACGAGAGATGGTCTGTGTGGTCTGAGAGAGATCAGAGATGGTCAGTGTGTTCTGAGAGAGTCCTGGGATGGTCAGTATGGCCTGAGAGAGTCCAGGGATGGTCAGTGTGGTCTGAGAGAGTCCAGGTTTGGTCAGTGTGGTCTGAGAGTGTCCAGAGATGCTCTGTGTGGCCTGAGACAGTCCGGGGCTTGTCAGTATGGTCTGAGAGAGACCAGAGATTGTCAATGTGGTCTGAGAGTCCAGGTATGGTCAGTGTGGCCTGTGAGTCGAGGGACAATCACTATGGCCAGGGAGAGTCAAGGGATGGTCAGTGTGGTCTGAGAGTCCAGAGATGGTCAGTCTAGTCTGAGAGTTTCCAGGGATGTTCGGTACAATCTGGGAGAGTCCAGGAATAGTTAGTGTGGGCTGAGGGAGCCCTGTAATGATCAGTGTGGTGTGTGAGAGTCCAGGAATGGGCAGTGTGGCCTGGGAGTCAAGGAATGGTCAGTATTGTCTGGGAGAGTCGAGGGATGGTCACTGTGGCCTGAGAGTCCAGGGATGGCCACTGTGGCCTGAGAGACCTGAGAAGGTCAGTGTGGTCTGAGAATGTCCAGGGATGGTCGGTGCGGTCTGAGAGAGACCAGGAATGGTCAGTGTGGTCTGAGTGAGTCCAGAGATCGCCAATGAGGTCTGGGAGCCAAGGGATGGTCAGTGTGGTCTGAGAGAGTCCAGGAATGGTCAGTGTGGTCTGAGTGAGTCCAGAGATGGCCGGTGTGGTCTGAGAGTGTCTAGGAATGGTCAGTGTGGTCTGAGAGTGTCCAGGGATGGTCACCGTGGTCTGAGAGTGTCCAGGGATGGTCAGTGTGGTCTGAGTGAGTCCAGAGATCGCCAGTGAGGTCTGGGAGCTAAGGGATGGTCAGTTTCGTCTGAAAGAGTCCAGGGCTGGTAAGTGTGGTCTGAGTGAGTCCAGAGATGGCCAGTGTGGCCTGAGAGAGTCCAGGGATGGTCAGTGTGATCTGACAGTTCACGGCTGGTCAGTGTGGCTGAGAGTCCAGAATTGGTCAGTGTGGTCTGTGAGAGTCCAGAGATGGTCAGTGTGGTCTGAGAGGGTCCAGGGATGGTCAGCACAGTCTGAGAGAGTCCAGGGCCGGTCAGTGTGGTCTGAGAGTCCAGGGCTGGTCAGTGTGGACTGAGAGAGTCCAGGGTTGGTCAGTGCAGTCTGAGAGTCCAGGGATGGTCAGTGTGGTCTGAGAGAGACCAGAGATGGTCAGTGTGGTCTGAGAGATTCCAGGGCTAGTCAGTGTGGTCTGAGAGTCCAAGACTGGTCAGTGTGGACTGAGAGAGTCCAGGGTTGGTCAGTGCAGTCTGAGAGTCCAGGGATGGTCAGTGTGGTCTGAGAGAGACCGGAGATATTCAGTGTGGTCTGAGAGAGTCCAGGTCTGGTCATTGTGGTCTGAGAGTCTTGGGCTGGTCAGTGTGGTCTGAGAGAGTCCAGGTCTGGTCATTGCGGTCTGAGAGTCTTGGGTTGGTCAGTGTGGTCTGAGAGAGTCCAGGGCTGGTCAGTGTGGTCTGAGAGTCCAGGTCTGGTCAGTGCGGTCTAAGAGTCTTGGTCTGGTCAGTGTGGTCTGAGAGAGTCCAGGGCTGGTCAGTGTGGTTTGAGAGAGACCAGAGATGGTCAATGTGGTCTGAGAGTCCAGGGCTGGTCAGTGTGGTCTGAGAGAGTTCAGGGCTGGTCAGTGTGGTGTGAGAGTCTTGGGCTGGTCAGTGTGGTCTGAGAGTCCAGGTCTGGTCAGTGTTGTCTGAGAGTCTTGGGCTGGTCAGTGTGGTCTGAGAGAGTCCAGGGCTGGTCAGTGTGGTCTGGGAGAGACCAGAGATGGTCAATGTGGTCTGAGAGTCCAGGGCTGGTCAGTGTGGTCTGAGAGAGTCCAGGGCTGGTCAGTGTGGTCTGAGAGAGTTCAGGGCTGGTCAGTGTGGTCTGAGAGTGTCCAGGGCTGGTCAGTGTTGCCTGAGAGTCCAGGGATGGTCAGTATGGTCTGAGAGAGACCAGAGATGGTCAGTGTGGTCTGAGTGTCCAGGGCTAGTCAATGTGGTCTGAGAGAGTCCAGGGCTGGTCAGTGTTGTCTGAGAGAGACGAGAGATGGTCAGTGTGTTCTGAGAGAGTCCTGGGATGGTCAGTATGGCCTGAGAGATTCCAGGGATGGTCAGTGTGGTCTGAGAGAGATCAGAGATGGTCAGTGTGTTCTGAGAGAGTCCTGGGATGGTCAGTATGGCCTGAGATATTCCAGGGATGGTCAGTGTGGTCTGAGAGAGTCCAAGTTTGGTCAGTGTGGTCTGAGAGTGTCCAGAGATGCTCTGTGTGGCCTGAGAGAGTCCGGGGCTGGTCAGTATGGTCTGAGAGAGACCAGAGATTGTCAATGTGGTCTGAGAGTCCAGTTATGGTCAGTGTGGCCTGTGAGTCGAGGGACAATCACTATGGCCAGGGAGAGTCAAGGGATGGTCAGTGTGGTCTGAGAGTCCAGAGATGGTCAGTCTAGTCTGAGAGTTTCCAGGGATATTCAGTACAATCTGGGAGAGTCCAGGAATAGTTAGTGTGGGCTGAGGGAGCCCTGTAATGATCAGTGTGGTGTGTGAGAGTCCAGGAATGGGCAGTGTGGCCTGTGAGAGTCCAGGAATGGGCAGTTTGGCCTGGGAGTCAAGGAATGGTCAGTATTGTCTGGGAGAGTCGAGGGATGGTCACTGTGGCCTGAGAGTCCAGGGATGGCCAGTGTGGCCTGAGAGACCAGAGAAGGTCAGTGTGGTCTGAGAATGTCCAGCGATGGTCGGTGCGGTCTGAGAGAGACCAGGAATGGTCAGTGTGGTCTGAGTGAGTCCAGAGATCGCCAATGAGGTCTGGGAGCCAAGGGATGGTCAGTGTGGTCTGTGAGAGTCCAGGGATGGTCAGTGTGGTCTGAGTGAGTCCAGAGATGGCCGGTGTGGTCTGAGAGTGTCTAGGAATGGTCAGTGTGGTCTGAGAGTGTCCAGGGATGGTCACCGTGGTCTGAGAGTGTCCAGGGATGGTCAGTGTGGTCTGAGTGAGTCCAGAGATCGCCAGTGAGGTCTGGGAGCTAAGGGATGGTCAGTTTAGTCTGAAAGAGTCCAGGGCTGGTCAGTGTGGTCTGAGTGAGTCCAGAGATGGCCAGTGTGGCCTGAGAGTCCAGGGATGGTCAGTGTGATCTGACAGTTCAGGGCTGGTCAGTGTGGTCTGAGAGTCCAGAATTGGTCAGTGTGGTCTGAGAGAGACCAGAGATGGTCAGTGTGGTCTGAGAGGGTCCAGGGATGGTCAGCGCAGTCTGAGAGAGTCCAGGGCCGGTCAGTGTGGTCTGAGAGTCCAGGGCTGGTCAGTGTGGACTGAGAGAGTCCAGGGTTGGTCAGTGCAGTCTGAGAGTTCAGGGATGATCAGTGTGGTCTGAGAGAGACCGGAGATGGTCAGTGTAGTCTGAGAGAGTGTAGGGCTAGTCAGTGTGGTCTGAGAGTACAGGAGTGGTCAGCGTGGTCTGAGAGAGTCCAGGGCTGGTCAGTGTGGTCTGAGACTGTCCAGTGATGGTCTGTGCATTCTGGGAGAGCCCAGAAATTGTCAGTGTTGCCTGTGAGGGTCCAGGAATGGTCAGTGTGGTCTGAGAGTGTCCAGGGATGGTCAGTGTGGTCTGAGAGTGTCCAGGGATGGTCTATGTGGTCTGAGTAAGTCCAGAGATCGCCAGTGAGGTCTGGGAGCCAAGGGATGGTCAGTTTTGCCTGAAAGAGTCCAGGGCTGGTCAGTCTGGTCTGAGTGAGTCCAGAGATGGCCAGTGTGGCCTGAGAGTCCAGGGCTGGTTAGTGTGGTCTGACAGTCCAGGGCTGGTCAGTGTGGTCTGAGAGTCCAGAATTGGTCAGTGTGGTCTGAGAGAGACCAGAGATGGTCAGTGTGGTCTGGGAGTGTCCAGGGATGGTCAGTTTGGTCTGAGAGTCCAAGACTGCTCAGTGTGGACTGAGAGAGTCCAGGGTTGGTCAGTGCAGTCTGAGAGTCCAGGGATGGTCAGTGTGGTCTGAGAGAGACTGGAGATGGTCAGTGTGGTCTGAGAGAGTCCAGGGCTAGTCAGTGTGGTCTGAGAGTCCAAGACTGGTCAGTGTGGACTGAGAGAGTCCAGGGTTGGTCAGTGTAGTCTGAGAGAGACCGGAGATATTCAGTGTGGTCTGAGAGAGTCCAGGTCTGGTCATTGTGGTCTGAGAGTCTTGGGCTGGTCAGTGTGGTCTGAGAGAGTCCAGGTCTGGTCATTGCGGTCTGAGAGTCTTGGGTTGGTCAGTGTGCTCTGAGAGAGTCCAGGGCTGGTCAGTGTGGTGTGAGAGTCCAGGTCTGGTCAGTGCGGTCTGAGAGTCTTGGGCTGGTCAGTGTGGTCTGAGAGAGTCCAGGGCTGGTCAGTGTGGTCTGAGAGAGACCAGAGATGGTCAATGTGGTCTGAGAGTCCAGGGATGGTCAGTGTGGTCTGAGAGAGTCCAGGGCTGGTCAGTGTGGTCTGAGAGTCCAGGGCCAGTCAATGTGGTCTGAGAGAGTCCAGGGCTGGTCAGTGTTGTCTGAGAGAGACGAGAGATGGTCAGTGTGGTCTGAGAAAGATCAGAGATGGTCAGTGTGTTCTGAGAGAGTCCTGGGATTGTCAGTATGGCCTGAGAGAGTCCAGGGCTGGTCAGTGTGGTCTGAGAGAGTCCAGGTTTGGTCAGTGTGGTCTGAGAGTGTCCAGAGATGCTCTGTGTGGCCTGAGAGAGTCCAGGGCTGGTCAGTGTGGTCTGAGAGAGACCAGAGATGGTCAATGTGGTCTGAGAGTCCAGGGATGGTCAGTGTGGTCTGAGAGAGTCCAGGGCTGGTCAGTGTGGTCTGAGAGTCCAGGGCTAGTCAATGTGGTCTGAGAGAGTCCAGGGCTGGTCAGTGTTGTCTGAGAGAGATGAGAGATGGTCAGTGTGGTCTGAGAGAGATCAGAGATGGTAAGTGTGTTCTGAGAGAGTCCTGGGATGGTCAGTATGGTCTGAGAGAGACCAGAGATTGTCAATGTGGTCTGAGAGTCCAGGTATGGTCAGTGTGGCCTGTGAGTCGAGGGACAATCACTATGGCCAGGGAGAGTCAAGGGATGGTCAGTGTGGTCTGAGAGTCCAGAGATGGTCAGTGTGGTCTGAGAGTTTCCAGGGATGTTCGGTACAATCTGGGAGAGTCCAGGAATAGTTAGTGTGGGCTGAGGGAGCCCTGTAATGGTCAGTGTGGCGTGTGAGAGTCCAGGAATGGGCAGTTTGGCCTGGGAGTCAAGGAATGGTCAGTATGGTCTGGGAGAGTCCAGTGATGGTCAATATGGCCTGAGAGTCCAGGGATGGCCAGTGTGGCCTGAGAGACCAGAGAAGGTCAGTGTGGTCTGAGAATGTCCAGGGATGGTCGGTGCAGTCTGAGAGAGAACAGGAATGGTCAGTGTGGTCTGAGTGAGTCCAGAGATCGCCAATGAGGTCTGGGAGCCAAGGGATGGTCAGTGTGGTCTGAGTGAGTCCAGAGATGGCCGGTGTGGTCTGAGAGTGTCTAGGAATGGTCAGTGTGGTCTGAGAGTGTCCAGGGATGGTCACCGTGGTCTGAGAGTGTCCAGGGATGGTCAGTGTGGTCTGAGTGTGTCCAGAGATCGCCAGTGAGGTCTGGGAGCTAAGGGATGGTCAGTTTAGTCTGAAAGAGTCCAGGGCTGGTCAGTGTGGTCTGAGTGAGTCCAGAGATGGCCAGTGTGGCCTGAGAGTCCAGGGATGGTCAGTGTGATCTGACAGATCAGGGCTGGTCAGTGTGGTCTGAGAGTCCAGAATTGGTCAGTGTGGTCTGAGAGAGTCCAGGGCTGGTCTGTGTGGTCTGAGAGAGACCAGAGATTGTCAATGTGGTCTGAGAGTCCAGGGCTGGTCAGTGTGGTCTGAGAGAGTCCAGGGTTGGTCAGTGCAGTCTGAGAGTTCAGGGATGATCAGTGTGGTCTGAGGGAGACCGGAGATGGTCAGTGTAGTCTGAGAGAGTGTAGGGCTAGTCAGTGTGGTCTGAGAGTACAGGACTGGTCAGCGTGGTCTGAGAGAGTCCAGGGCTGGTCTGTGTGGTCTGAGAGAGACCAGAGATTGTCAATGTGGTCTGAGAGTCCAGGGCTGGTCAGTGTGGTCTGAGAGAGTCCAGGGCTGGTCAGTGTGGTCTGAGAGTCCAGGGCCAGTCAATGTGGTCTGAGAGAGTCCAGGGCTGGTCAGTGTTGTCTGAGAGAGACGAGAGATGGTCAGTGTGGTCTGAGAGAGATCAGAGATGGTCAGTGTGTTCTGAGAGAGTCCTGGGATGGTCAGTATGGCCTGAGAGAGTCCAGGGCTGGTCAGTGTGGTCTGAGAGAGTCCAGGTTTGGTCAGTGTGGTCTGAGAGTGTCCAGAGATGCTCTGTGTGGCCTGAGAGAGTCCGGGGCTGGTCAGTGTGGTCTGAGAGAGACCAGAGATGGTCAATGTGGTCTGAGGGTCCAGGGCTGGTCAGTGTGGTCTGAGAGAGTCCAGGGCTGGTCAGTGTGGTCTGAGAGTCCAGGGCTGGTCAATGTGGTCTGAGAGAGTCCAGGGCTGGTCAGTGTTGTCTGAGAGAGACAAGAGATGGTCAGTGTGGTCTGAGAGAGATCAGAGATGGTAAGTGTGTTCTGAGAGAGTCCTGGGATGGTCAGTATGGTCTGAGAGAGACCAGAGATTGTCAATGTGTTCTGAGATTCCAGGTATGGTCAGTGTGGCCTGTGAGTCGAGGGACAATCACTATGGCCAGGGAGAGTCAAGGGATGGTCAGTGTGGTCTGAGAGTCCAGAGATGGTCAGTCTAGTCTGAGAGTTTCCAGGGATGTTCGGTACAATCTGGGAGAGTCCAGGAATAGTTAGTGTGGGCTGAGGGAGCCCTGTAATGGTCAGTGTGGCGTGTGAGAGTCCAGGAATGGGCAGTTTGGCCTGGGAGTCAAGGAATGGTCAGTATGGTCTGGGAGAGTCCAGTGATGGTCAATGTGGCCTGAGAGTCCAGGGATGGCCAGTGTGGCCTGAGAGACCAGAGAAGGTCAGTGCGGTCTGAGAATGTCCAGGGATGGTCGGTGCGGTCTGAGAGAGACCAGGAATGGTCAGTGTGGTCTGAGTGAGTCCAGAGATCGCCAATGAGGTCTGGGAGCCAAGGGATGGTCAGTGTGGTCTGAGTGAGTCCAGAGATGGCCGGTGTGGTCTGAGAGTGTCTAGGAATGGTCAGTGTGGTCTGAGAGTGTCCAGGGATGGTCACCGTGGTCTGAGAGTGTCCAGGGATGGTCAGTGTGGTCTGAGTGAGTCCAGAGATCGCCAGTGAGGTCTGGGAGCTAAGGGATGGTCAGTTTAGTCTGAAAGAGTCCAGGGCTGGTCAGTGTGGTCTGAGAGAGTCCAGGGATAGTCAGTGTGATCTGACAGATCAGGGCTGGTCAGTGTGGTCTGAGAGTTCAGAATTGGTCAGTGTGGTCTGTGAGAGTCCAGAGATGGTCAGTGTGGTCTGAGAGAGTCCAGGGATGGTCAGCGCAGTCTGAGAGAGTCCAGGGCCGGTCAGTGTGGTCTGAGAGTCCAGGGCTGGTCAGTGTGGACTGAGAGAGTCCAGGGTTGGTCAGTGCAGTCTGAGAGTTCAGGGATGATCAGTGTGGTCTGAGAGAGACCGGAGATGGTCAGTGTAGTCTGAGAGAGTGTAGGGCTAGTCAGTGTGGTCTGAGAGTACAGGACTGGTCAGCGTGGTCTGAGAGAGTCCAGGGCTGGTCTGTGTGGTCTGAGAGACCAGAGCTGGTCAGTATGGTCTGAGAGTCCAGGGCTGGTCAGTGTGGTCTGAGAGTCCAGGGCTGGTCAGAGTGGTCTGAGAGAGTCCATGGCTGGTCAGTGTGGTCTGAGTGAGTCCAGGGCTGGTCAGTTGTGTCTGAGAGTGTCCAGGGGATGGTCAGTGTGGCCTGAGAGTCCAGGGATGCTTAGTATGGTCTGAGAGAGACCTGGGATGGTCAGTGTGGTTTGAGAGAGACCAGAGATGGTCAGTGTGGTCTGAGAGTCCAGGGCTGGTCAGTGTGGTCTGAGAGAGTCCAGGGCTGGTCAGTGTGGTCTGAGAGAGACCAGAGATGGTCAGTGTTTTCTGTGAGAGTCCAGGGTTGGTCAGTGTGGTCTGAGAGAGACCGGAGATAGTCAGTATGGTCTGAGAGAGTCCAGGTCTGGTCAGTGCGGTCTGAGAGACTTGGGCTGGTCAGTGTGGTCTGAGAGAGTCCAGGGCTGGTCAGTGTGGTCTGAGAGAGTCCAGGGCTGGGCAGTGTGGTCAGAGAGAGTTCAGGACTGGTCAGTGTGGTCTGAGGGTGTCCAGGGATTGTCAGTGTTGCCTGAGAGTCCAGGGATGGTCAGTATGGTCTGAGAGAGACCAGAGATGGTCAGTGTGGTCTGAGAGTCCAGGGCTAGTCAATGTGGTCTGAGAGAGTCCAGGGCTGGTCAGTATTGTCTGAGAGAGACCAGAGATGGTCAGTGTGGTTGAGAGAGACCAGAGTTGGTCAGTGTGGTTTGAGAGTCCAGGGCTGGTCAGTGTGGTCTGAGAGAGTCCAGGGCTGGTCAATGTGGTCTGAGAGAGACCAGAGATGGTCAGTGTGGTCTGAGAGTCCAGGTCTGGTCAGTGTGGTCTGAGAGAGTCCAGGAATGGTCAGTGTGGTCTGAGAGAGACCAGAGATGGTCAGTGTGGTTTGAGAGTCCAGGTCTGGTCAGTGTGGTCTGAGAGAGTCCAGGGCTGGTCAATGTGGTCTGTGAGAGACCAGAGATGGTCAGTGTGGTCTGAGAGTCCAGGTCTGGTCAGTGTGTTCTGAGAGAGTCCAGGAATGGTCATTGTGGTCTGAGAGAGACGAGGGATGGTCAGTGTGGTCTGAGAGAAATCAGAGATGGTCAGTGTGGTCTGAGAGTGTCCAGGGCTGGTCAGTGTGGTTTGAGAGTGTCCAGGGATGGTCAGTATGGTCTGAGAGTGTCCAGGGATGGTCAATGTGGTCTGAGAGTGTCCAGGGATGGTCAGTGTGGCCTTGAGAGAGTTCAGGGATGGTCAGTGTGGTCTGAGAGTCCATGGATGGTCAGTGTGGTCTGAGAGAGTCCAGGGATGGTCAGTGTGGTCTGAGAGAGTCCAGGGCTGGTCAGTGTGGTCTGAGAGGCCATGGATGGTCAGTGTGGTCTGAGAGAGTCCACGGTTGGTCAGTTTGGCCCGAGGGCCCAGGGATGGCCAGTGTGGCCTGAGAGTCCAGACATGGTCAGTGTGGTCTGAGATTGTCCAGGGATAGTCTGTGCATTCTGGGAGAGCCCAGAAATTGTCAGTGTTGCCTGTGAGGGTCCAGGAATGGTCAGTGTGGTCTGAGAGTGTCCAGGGATGGTCAGTGTGGTCTGAGAGTGTCCAGGGATGGTCAGTGTGGTCTGAGGAAGTCCAGAGATCGCCAGTGAGGTCTGGGAGCCGAGGGATGTTCAGTTTCGTCCGAAAGAGTCCAGGGCTGGTCAGTGTGGTCTGAGTGAGTCCAGAGATGGCCAGTGTGGCCTGAGAGTCCACGGATGGTCAGTGTGGTCTGACAGTCCAGGGCTGGTCAGTGTGGTCTGAGAGTCCAGAATTGGTCAGTGTGGTCTGAGAGAGACCAGAGATGGCCAGTGTGGTCTGAGAGAGTCCAGAGATGGCCAGTGTGGCCTGAGAGTCCAGGGATGGTCAGTGTGATCTGACAGATCAGGGCTGGTCAGTGTGGTCTGAGAGTCCAGAATTGGTCAGTGTGGTCTGAGAGAGTCCAGGGCTGGTCTGTGTGGTCTGAGAGAGACCAGAGATTGTCAATGTGGTCTGAGAGTCCAGGGCTGGTCAGTGTGGTCTGAGAGAGTCCAGGGTTGGTCAGTGCAGTCTGAGAGTTCAGGGATGATCAGTGTGGTCTGAGGGAGACCGGAGATGGTCAGTGTAGTCTGAGAGAGTGTAGGGCTAGTCAGTGTGGTCTGAGAGTACAGGACTGGTCAGCGTGGTCTGAGAGAGTCCAGGGCTGGTCTGTGTGGTCTGAGAGAGACCAGAGATTGTCAATGTGGTCTGAGAGTCCAGGGCTGGTCAGTGTGGTCTGAGAGAGTCCAGGGCTGGTCAGTGTGGTCTGAGAGTCCAGGGCCAGTCAATGTGGTCTGAGAGAGTCCAGGGCTGGTCAGTGTTGTCTGAGAGAGACGAGAGATGGTCAGTGTGGTCTGAGAGAGATCAGAGATGGTCAGTGTGTTCTGAGAGAGTCCTGGGATGGTCAGTATGGCCTGAGAGAGTCCAGGGCTGGTCAGTGTGGTCTGAGAGAGTCCAGGTTTGGTCAGTGTGGTCTGAGAGTGTCCAGAGATGCTCTGTGTGGCCTGAGAGAGTCCAGGGCTGGTCAGTGTGGTCTGAGAGAGACCAGAGATGGTCAATGTGGTCTGAGGGTCCAGGGCTGGTCAGTGTGGTCTGAGAGAGTCCAGGGCTGGTCAGTGTGGTCTGAGAGTCCAGGGCTGGTCAATGTGGTCTGAGAGAGTCCAGGGCTGGTCAGTGTTGTCTGAGAGAGACAAGAGATGGTCAGTGTGGTCTGAGAGAGATCAGAGATGGTAAGTGTGTTCTGAGAGAGTCCTGGGATGGTCAGTATGGTCTGAGAGAGACCAGAGATTGTCAATGTGTTCTGAGATTCCAGGTATGGTCAGTGTGGCCTGTGAGTCGAGGGACAATCACTATGGCCAGGGAGAGTCAAGGGATGGTCAGTGTGGTCTGAGAGTCCAGAGATGGTCAGTCTAGTCTGAGAGTTTCCAGGGATGTTCGGTACAATCTGGGAGAGTCCAGGAATAGTTAGTGTGGGCTGAGGGAGCCCTGTAATGGTCAGTGTGGCGTGTGAGAGTCCAGGAATGGGCAGTTTGGCCTGGGAGTCAAGGAATGGTCAGTATGGTCTGGGAGAGTCCAGTGATGGTCAATGTGGCCTGAGAGTCCAGGGATGGCCAGTGTGGCCTGAGAGACCAGAGAAGGTCAGTGCGGTCTGAGAATGTCCAGGGATGGTCGGTGCGGTCTGAGAGAGACCAGGAATGGTCAGTGTGGTCTGAGTGAGTCCAGAGATCGCCAATGAGGTCTGGGAGCCAAGGGATGGTCAGTGTGGTCTGAGTGAGTCCAGAGATGGCCGGTGTGGTCTGAGAGTGTCTAGGAATGGTCAGTGTGGTCTGAGAGTGTCCAGGGATGGTCACCGTGGTCTGAGAGTGTCCAGGGATGGTCAGTGTGGTCTGAGTGAGTCCAGAGATCGCCAGTGAGGTCTGGGAGCTAAGGGATGGTCAGTTTAGTCTGAAAGAGTCCAGGGCTGGTCAGTGTGGTCTGAGAGAGTCCAGGGATAGTCAGTGTGATCTGACAGATCAGGGCTGGTCAGTGTGGTCTGAGAGTCCAGAATTGGTCAGTGTGGTCTGTGAGAGTCCAGAGATGGTCAGTGTGGTCTGAGAGAGTCCAGGGATGGTCAGCGCAGTCTGAGAGAGTCCAGGGCCGGTCAGTGTGGTCTGAGAGTCCAGGGCTGGTCAGTGTGGACTGAGAGAGTCCAGGGTTGGTCAGTGCAGTCTGAGAGTTCAGGGATGATCAGTGTGGTCTGAGAGAGACCGGAGATGGTCAGTGTAGTCTGAGAGAGTGTAGGGCTAGTCAGTGTGGTCTGAGAGTACAGGACTGGTCAGCGTGGTCTGAGAGAGTCCAGGGCTGGTCTGTGTGGTCTGAGAGACCAGTGCTGGTCAGTATGGTCTGAGAGTCCAGGGCTGGTCAGTGTGGTCTGAGAGTCCAGGGCTGGTCAGAGTGGTCTGAGAGAGTCCATGGCTGGTCAGTGTGGTCTGAGTGAGTCCAGGCTGGTCAGTTGTGTCTGAGAGTGTCCAGGGGATGGTCAGTGTGGCCTGAGAGTCCAGGGATGCTTAGTATG
Source organism: Isurus oxyrinchus (assembly GCA_026770705.1). Classification (NCBI taxonomy): domain Eukaryota; kingdom Metazoa; phylum Chordata; class Chondrichthyes; order Lamniformes; family Lamnidae; genus Isurus; species Isurus oxyrinchus. The sequence goes on along the minus strand of JANJGN010001241.1, from coordinate 60,087 downwards.
GTCTGAGAGAGACCTGGGATGGTCAGTGTGGTTTGAGAGAGACCAGAGATGGTCAGTGTGGTCTGAGAGTCCAGGGCTGGTCAGTGTGGTCTGAGAGAGTCCAGGGCTGGTCAGTGTGGTCTGAGAGAGACCAGAGATGGTCAGTGTTTTCTGTGAGAGTCCAGGGTTGGTCAGTGTGGTCTGAGAGAGACCGGAGATAGTCAGTGTGGTCTGAGAGAGTCCAGGTCTGGTCAGTGCGGTCTGAGAGACTTGGGCTGGTCAGTGTGGTCTGAGAGAGTCCAGGGCTGGTCAGTGTGGTCTGAGAGAGTCCAGGGCTGGGCAGTGTGGTCAGAGAGAGTTCAGGACTGGTCAGTGTGGTCTGAGGGTGTCCAGGGATTGTCAGTGTTGCCTGAGAGTCCAGGGATGGTCAGTATGGTCTGAGAGAGACCAGAGATGGTCAGTGTGGTCTGAGAGTCCAGGGCTAGTCAATGTGGTCTGAGAGAGTCCAGGGCTGGTCAGTATTGTCTGAGAGAGACCAGAGATGGTCAGTGTGGTTGAGAGAGACCAGAGTTGGTCAGTGTGGTTTGAGAGTCCAGGGCTGGTCAGTGTGGTCTGAGAGAGTCCAGGGCTGGTCAATGTGGTCTGAGAGAGACCAGAGATGGTCAGTGTGGTCTGAGAGTCCAGGTCTGGTCAGTGTGGTCTGAGAGAGTCCAGGAATGGTCAGTGTGGTCTGAGAGAGACCAGAGATGGTCAGTGTGGTTTGAGAGTCCAGGTCTGGTCAGTGTGGTCTGAGAGAGTCCAGGGCTGGTCAATGTGGTCTGTGAGAGACCAGAGATGGTCAGTGTGGTCTGAGAGTCCAGGTCTGGTCAGTGTGTTCTGAGAGAGTCCAGGAATGGTCATTGTGGTCTGAGAGAGACGAGGGATGGTCAGTGTGGTCTGAGAGAAATCAGAGATGGTCAGTGTGGTCTGAGAGTGTCCAGGGCAGGTCAGTGTGGTTTGAGAGTGTCCAGGGATGGTCAGCATGGTCTGAGAGTGTCCAGGGATGGTCAATGTGGTCTGAGAGTGTCCAGGGATGGTCAGTGTGGCCTTGAGAGAGTTCAGGGATGGTCAGTGTGGTCTGAGAGTCCATGGATGGTCAGTGTGGTCTGAGAGAGTCCAGGGATGGTCAGTGTGGTCTGAGAGAGTCCAGGGCTGGTCAGTGTGGTCTGAGAGGCCATGGATGGTCAGTGTGGTCTGAGAGAGTCCACGGTTGGTCAGTTTGGCCCGAGGGCCCAGGGATGGCCAGTGTGGCCTGAGAGTCCAGACATGGTCAGTGTGGTCTGAGATTGTCCAGGGATAGTCTGTGCATTCTGGGAGAGCCCAGAAATTGTCAGTGTTGCCTGTGAGGGTCCAGGAATGGTCAGTGTGGTCTGAGAGTGTCCAGGGATGGTCAGTGTGGTCTGAGAGTGTCCAGGGATGGTCAGTGTGGTCTGAGGAAGTCCAGAGATCGCCAGTGAGGTCTGGGAGCCGAGGGATGGTCAGTTTCGTCCGAAAGAGTCCAGGGCTGGTCAGTGTGGTCTGAGTGAGTCCAGAGATGGCCAGTGTGGCCTGAGAGTCCACGGATGGTCAGTGTGGTCTGACAGTCCAGGGCTGGTCAGTGTGGTCTGAGAGTCCAGAATTGGTCAGTGTGGTCTGAGAGAGACCAGAGATGGCCAGTGTGGTCTGAGAGAGTCCAGGGATGGTCAGTGCGGTCTGAGAGAGTCCAGGGCTGGTCAGTGTGGTCTGAGAGTCCAGGGCTGGTCAGTGTGGACTGAGAGAGTCCAGGGTTGGTCAGTGCAGTCTGAGAGTCCAGGGATGGTCAGTGTGGTCTGAGAGAGACCAGAGATGGCCAGTGTGGTCTGAGAGAGTCCAGGGATGGTCAGTGCGGTCTGAGAGAGTCCAGGGCTGGTCAGTGTGGTCTGAGAGTCCAGGGCTGGTCAGTGTGGACTGAGAGAGTCCAGGGTTGGTCAGTGCAGTCTGAGAGTCCAGGGATGGTCAGTGTGGTCTGAGAGAGACCGGAGATGGTCCGTGTGGTCTTAGAGAGTCCAGGTTTGGTCAGTGTGGTCTGAGAGTACATGGATGGTCAGTGTGGTCTGAGAGAGTCCAGGATTGGTCAGTGTGGCCTGTGAGAGTCCAGGAATGGTCAGTGTGGTCTGAGAGAGCCCAGGAATGGTTAGTGTGGTCAGTGAGTACAGGGACAGTCATAATGGTCTGGGAGAGTCAAGGGATGGTCAGTGTGGTCTGAGAGAGACCAGAGATGTTCATTGTGGCCAGGGAATCAGGAATGGGCAGTGTGGTCTGAGAGAGTCCAGGAATGGTCAGTGTGGCCAGGGAGTCAGGAATGGGCAGTGTGGTCTGAGAGAGACCAGAGATGGCAAGTTTGGCCAAGGAATCTAGGAATGGTAAGTGTGGTCTGAGAGAGTCCAGGGGTGGTCAGTGTGGTCTGAGAGTCCAGGGCTGGTCAGTGTGGTCTGAGAGATTCCAGGGGTGGTCAGTGTGGTCTGAGAGTCCAGGGATTGTCAGTGTGGTCTGAGAGAGACCAGGGGTGGTCAGTGTGGTCTGAGAGTCCAGGGCTTGTCAGTGTGGTCTGAGAGATTCCAGGGATGGTCAGTGTGGTCTGAGAGAGTCCAGGGATGGTCAGTGTGGTCTGTGAGAGTCCAGGTCTGGTCAGTGCAGTCTGAGAGTCTTCGGCTGGTCTGTGTGGTCTGAGAGAGTCCAGAGCTGGTCAGTGTGGTCTGAGAGAGACCAGAGATGGTCCATGTGGTCTGAGAGTCCAGGGCTCATCAGTGTGGTCTGAGAGAGACCAGGGCTGGTCAGTGTGGTCTGAGAGAGTCCAGGGCTGGTCAGTGTGGTCTGAGAGTGTCCAGGGATGGTCAGTGTTGCCTGAGAGTCCAGGAATGTTCAGTATGGTCTGAGAGACACCAGAGATGGTCAGTGTGTTCTGAGAGTCCAGGGCTAGTCAATGTGGTCTGAGAGAGTCCAGGGCTGGTCAGTGTGGTCTTAGAGAGACGAGAGATGGTCAGTGTGGTCTGAGAGAGTCCAGGGATGGTCAGTGTGGTCTGAGAGAGATCAGAGATGGTCAGTGTGGTCTGAGAGTGTCCAGGGCTGGTCAGTGTGGTTTGAGAGTGTCCAGGGATGGTCAGTATGGTCTGAGAGTGTCCAGGGATGGTCAATGTGGTCTGAGAGTGTCCAGGGATGGTCAGTGTGGCCTTGAGAGAGTTCAGGGATGGTCAGTGTGGTCTGAGAGTCCATGGATGGTCAGTGTGGTCTGAGAGAGTCCAGGGATGGTCAGTGTGGTCTGAGAGAGTCCAGGGCTGGTCAGTGTGGTCTGAGAGGCCATGGATGGTCAGTGTGGTCTGAGAGAGTCCACGGTTGGTCAGTTTGGCCCGAGGGCCCAGGGATGGCCAGTGTGGCCCGAGAGTCCAGACATGGTCAGTGTGGTCTGAGAGAGACGAGAGATGGTCAGTGTGGTCTGAGAGAGATCAGAGATGGTCAGTATGGCCTGAGAGAGTCCAGGGATGGTCAGTATGGCCTGAGAGAGTCCAGGGATGGTCAGTGTGGTCTGGGAGTCAAGGAATGGTAAGTGTGGGCTGAGAGAGTCCAGGGATGGTCAGTGTGGTCTGAGAGAGTCCAGGGATGGCCAGTGTGGCCTGAGAGACCAGAGAAGGTCAGTGTGTTCTGAGAATCTCCTGGGTTGGTCGGTGCGGTCTGAGTGAGTCCAGAGATCGCCAATGAGGTCTGGGAGCCAAGGGCTGGTCAGTGTGGTCTGAGAGTCCAGGGCTGGTCAGTGTGGTTTGAGAATGTCCAGGGCTGGTCAGTGTGGTCTGAGAGTGTCCAGAGATGCTCTGTGTGGCATGAGAGAGTCCAGGGCTGGTCAGTATGGTCTGAGAGAGACCTGAGATGGTCAGTGTGGTTTGAGAGAGACCAGAGATGGTCAGTGTGGTCTGAGAGTCCAGGAATTGTCAGTGTGGCCTGTGAGTCCAGGGACAATCAGTATGGCCAGGGAGAGTCAAGGGATGGTCAGTGTGGTCTGAGAGAGTCCAGGGCTGGTCAGTGTGGTCTGAGAGTCCAGAGATGGTCAGTGTGGTCTGAGAGTTTCCAGGGATGTTTGGTACAATCTGGGAGAGTCCAGGAATAGTCAGCGTGGCCAGAGGGAGCCCAGTAATGGTCAGTGTGGCCTGTGAGTGTCCTGGAATGGTCAGTGTGGTCTGAGAGAGCCCAGGAATGGGCAGTGTGGTCTGAGAGAGTCCAGGGCTGGTCAGTGTGGTGTGAGAGTCCAGAGATGGTCAGTGTGGTCTGAGAGTTTGCAGGGATGTTCGGTACAATCTGGGAGAGTCCAGGAATGGTCAGTGTGGCCTGAGGGAGCCCAGTAATGGTCAGTGTGGCCTGTGAGAGTCCAGGAATGGTCAGTGTGGTCTGAGAGAGCCCAGGAATGGGCAGTGTGGTCTGAGAGAGTCCAGGGCTGGTCAGTGTGGTCTGAGAGTCCAGAGATGGTCAGTGTGGTCTGAGAGTTTGCAGGGATGTTCGGTACAATCTGGGAGAGTCCAGGAATGGTCAGTGTGGCCTGAGGGAGCCCAGCAATGGTCAGTGTGGCCTGTGAGAGTCCAGGAATGGTCAGTGTGGTCTGAGAGAGCCCAGGAATGGGTAGTTTGGCCTGAGATTCAAGGGATGGCCAGTGTGGTCTGAGAGAGCCCAGGGATGGGCAGTTTGGCCTGGGAGTCAAGGAATGGTAAGTGTGGTCTGAGAGAGTCCAGGGATGGTCAGTGTGGTCTGAGAGAGTCCAGGGATGGCCAGTGTGGCCTGAGAGAACAGAGAAGGTCAGTGTGGTCTGAGAATGTCCAGGGATGGTCGGTGCGGTCTGAGAGAGACCAGGAATGGTCAGTGTGGTCTGAGTGAGTTCAGAGATCTCCAATGAGGTCTGGGAGCCAAGGGATGGTCAGTGTGGTCTGAGAGAGTCCAGGGATGGTCAGTGTTGTCTGAGTGAGTCCAGAGATGGCCAGTGTGGTCTGAGAGTCCAGGGATGGTCAGTGTTGTCTGGCAGTCCAGGGCTGGTCAGTGTGTTTTGAGAGAGACCGGAGATTGTCAGTGTGGTCTGTGAGAGTCCAGGGCTGGTCAGTGTGGTCTGAGAGTCCAGGGCTGGTCAGTGTGGTCTGAGAGAGTCCAGGGCTGGTCAGTGTGGTCTGAGAGAGTCCAGAGCTGGTCAGTGAGGTCTGAGAGTCCAGGGATGGTCAGTGTGGTTTGAGAGAGACCAGAGATGGTCAGTGTGGTCAGGGAGTCAGGAATGGTCAGTGTGGTCTGAGAGAGTCCAGGGATGGCCAGTGTCATCTGAGAGAGACCAGGTATGATCATTGTGGTCTGAGAGAATCCAGGAATGGTCAGTGTGGTCTGAGAGTGTGCAGGGATGGTCAGTGTGGTCTGAGAGAGGCCAGGGTTGGTCAGTGTGGTTTGAGAGGGTCCAGGGTTGGACAGTGTGGACTGAGAGAGCCCAGGAATGGTCAGTATGGCCTGAGAGAGCCCAGGAATGGTCAGTGTGGTCTGAGAGTACAGGGACAGTCAGTATGGCCTGCGAGGGTCAAGGGATGGTCAGTGTGGTCTGAGAGAGTCCAGGGCTGGTCAGTGTGGTCTGAGAGGCCATGGATGGTCAGTGTGGTCTGAGAGAGTCCACGGTTGGTCAGTTTGGCCCGAGGGCCCAGGGATGGCCAGTGTGGCCCGAGAGTCCAGACATGGTCAGTGTGGTCTGAGAGAGACGAGAGATGGTCAGTGTGGTCTGAGAGAGATCAGAGATGGTCAGTATGGCCTGAGAGAGTCCAGGGATGGTCAGTATGGCCTGAGAGAGTCCAGGGATGGTCAGTGTGGTCTGGGAGTCAAGGAATGGTAAGTGTGGGCTGAGAGAGTCCAGGGATGGTCAGTGTGGTCTGAGAGAGTCCAGGGATGGCCAGTGTGGCTTGAGAGACCAGAGAAGGTCAGTGTGTTCTGAGAATCTCCTGGGATGGTCGGTGCGGTCTGAGTGAGTCCAGAGATCGCCAATGAGGTCTGGGAGCCAAGGGCTGATCAGTGTGGTCTGAGAGTCCAGGGCTGGTCAGTGTGGTTTGAGAATGTCCAGGGCTGGTCAGTGTGGTCTGAGAGTGTCCAGAGATGCTCTGTGTGGCATGAGAGAGTCCAGGGCTGGTCAGTATGGTCTGAGAGAGACCTGAGATGGTCAGTGTGGTTTGAGAGAGACCAGAGATGGTCAGTGTGGTCTGAGAGTCCAGGAATTGTCAGTGTGGCCTGTGAGTCCAGGGACAATCAGTATGGCCAGGGAGAGTCAAGGGATGGTCAGTGTGGTCTGAGAGAGTCCAGGGCTGGTCAGTGTGGTCTGAGAGTCCAGAGATGGTCAGTGTGGTCTGAGAGTTTCCAGGGATGTTTGGTACAATCTGGGAGAGTCCAGGAATAGTCAGCGTGGCCAGAGGGAGCCCAGTAATGGTCAGTGTGGCCTGTGAGTGTCCTGGAATGGTCAGTGTGGTCTGAGAGAGCCCAGGAATGGGCAGTGTGGTCTGAGAGAGTCCAGGGCTGGTCAGTGTGGTGTGAGAGTCCAGAGATGGTCAGTGTGGTCTGAGAGTTTGCAGGGATGTTCGGTACAATCTGGGAGAGTCCAGGAATGGTCAGTGTGGCCTGAGGGAGCCCAGTAATGGTCAGTGTGGCCTGTGAGAGTCCAGGAAAGGTCAGTGTGGTCTGAGAGAGCCCAGGAATGGGCAGTGTGGTCTGAGAGAGTCCAGGGCTGGTCAGTGTGGTCTGAGAGTCCAGAGATGGTCAGTGTGGTCTGAGAGTTTGCAGGGATGTTCGGTACAATCTGGGAGAGTCCAGGAATGGTCAGTGTGGCCTGAGGGAGCCCAGCAATGGTCAGTGTGGCCTGTGAGAGTCCAGGAATGGTCAGTGTGGTCTGAGAGAGCCCAGGAATGGGCAGTTTGGCCTGAGATTCAAGGGATGGCCAGTGTGGTCTGAGAGAGCCCAGGGATGGGCAGTTTGGCCTGGGAGTCAAGGAATGGTAAGTGTGGTCTGAGAGAGTCCAGGGATGGTCAGTGTGGTCTGAGAGAGTCCAGGGATGGCCACTGTGGCCTGAGAGACCAGAGAAGGTCAGTGTGGTCTGAGAATGTCCAGGGATGGTCGGTGCGGTCTGAGAGAGACGAGGAATGGTCAGTGTGGTCTGAGTGAGTTCAGAGATCGCCAATGAGGTCTGGGAGCCAAGGGATGGTCAGTGTGGTCTGAGAGAGTCCAGGGATGGTCAGTGTGGTCTGAGTGAGTCCAGAGATGGCCAGTGTGGTCTGACAGTCCAGGGATGGTCAGTGTTGTCTGGCAGTCCAGGGCTGGTCAGTGTGTTTTGAGAGAGAACGGAGATTGTCAGTGTGGTCTGTGAGAGTCCAGGGCTGGTCAGTGTGGTCTGAGAGTCCAGGGCTGGTCAGTGTGGTCTGAGAGAGTCCAGGGCTGGTCAGTGTGGTCTGAGAGAGTCCAGAGCTGGTCAGTGAGGTCTGAGAGTCCAGGGATGGTCAGTGTGGTTTGAGAGAGACCAGAGATGGTCAGTGTGGTCAGGGAGTCAGGAATGGTCAGTGTGGTCTGAGAGAGTCCAGGGATAGCCAGTGTCATCTGAGAGAGACCAGGTATGATCATTGTGGTCTGAGAGAATCCAGGAATGGTCAGTGTGGTCTGAGAGTGTGCAGGGATGGTCAGTGTGGTCTGAGAGAGGCCAGGGTTGGTCAGTGTGGTTTGAGAGGGTCCAGGGTTGGACAGTGTGGCCTGAGAGAGCCCAGGAATGGTCAGTATGGCCTGAGAGAGCCCAGGAATGGTCAGTGTGGTCTGAGAGTACAGGGACAGTCAGTATGGCCTGCGAGGGTCAAGGGATGGTCAGTGTGGTCTGAGAGAGACCAGAGATGGTCAGTGTGGTCAGGGAGTCAGGAATGATCAGTGTGGTCTGAGAGATTCCAGGAATGGTCAGTGTGGTCTGAAAGAGTCCAGGGATGGCCAGTGAAGTCTGAGAGAGTCCAGGGTTGGTCAGTGTGGTCTGAGAGTCAATGGATGGTCAGTGTGGTCTGAGAGTCCAGAGATGGTCTGTGTGGTCTGAGAGATTCCAAGATTGGTCAGTGTGGTCTGAGAGAGTCCAGGAATGGTCACTGAAGTCTGTGAGAGTCCAGGGTTGGTCAGTGTGATCTGAGAGTCAATGGATGGTCAGTGTGGTCTGAGAGTCCAGAGATGGTCAGTGTGGTCTGAGAGAGTCCAAGATTGGTCAGTGTGGTCTGAGAGAGTCCAGGGATGGTCAGTGCTGGTCTGGGAGCCCAGTGATGGTCAGTGTGGCCTGAGAGTCCAGGGATGGTCAGTACGGCCTGAGGTTCCAGGGATGGCCAGTGTGGCTTGAGAGTCCAGGGATGGTCAGTGTGGTCTGAGAGTGTCCAGGGATGGTCGGTGCAGTCTGAGAGAGTCCAGGGATGGTCAGTGTGGTCTGAGTGAGTCCAGAGATGACCAGTGTGGTCTGAGAGAGTCCAGGAATGGTCAGTGCGGTCTGAGAGTACAGGGGCAGTCAGTATGGCCTGCGAGTGTCAAGGGATGGTCAGTGTGGTCTGAGAGTCCAGGGCTGGTCAGTGTGGTCTGAGAGTCCAGAGATGCTCAGTGTGGTCCGAGAGTTACCAGAGATGGTCAGTGTGGTCTGAGAGAGTCCAGGAATTGTCAGTGTGGTCTGAGAGTCCAGAAATGGTCAGTGTGGTCTGAGAGTTACCAGAGATGGTCAGTGTTGTCTGAGAGAGTCCAGCAATGGTCAGTGTGGCCTGAGAGAGCCCAGGAATGGTCAGTGTTTCGGAGAGTACAGGGACAGTCAGTATGGCCTGCGAGAGTCAAGGGATGGTCAGTGTGGTCTGAGAGAGACCAGAGATGGTCAGTGTGGCCTGAGAGAGCCCAGGAATGGTAAGTGTGGTCTGAGAGTACAGGGACAGTCAGTATGGTCTGGGAGAGTCAAGGGATGGTCAGTGTGGTCTGAGAGAGACCAGAGATGGTCAGTGTGGCCTGAGAGAGTCCAGGAATGGTCAGTGTGGTCTGAGAGAGTCCAGGAATGGTCAGTGTGGTCTGAGAGAGTCCAGGGTTGGTCAGTGCTGGTCTGAGAGCCCAGTGATGGTCAGTGTGGCCTGAGAGTCCAGGGCTGGTCAGTGTGGTCTGAGAGTCAATGGATGGTCAGTGTGGTCTGAGAGTCCAGAGATGGTCAGTGTGGTCTGAGAGAGTCCAGAATTGGTCAGTGCCGGTCTGGGAGCCCAGTGATGGTCAGTGTGGCCTGAGAGTCCAGGGATGGTCAGTGTGGTCTGAGAGAGTCCAGGAATGGTCAGTGCGGCCTGAGAGTCCAGGGATGGCCAGTGTGGTCTGAGAGAGTCCCGTGATGGTCCGTGTGGCCTGAGAGTCCATGTATGGTCAGTGTGGTCAGAGAGGGTGCAGGGTTGGACAGTGTGGTCTGAGAGTCCAGAGATGGTCAGTGTGGTCTGAGAGAGTCCAGTGATGGTCAGTGTGGCCTGAGAGTCCATGTATGGTCAGTGTGGTCTGAGAGGTTCCAGGGTTGGACAGTGTGGTCCGAGAGTCCAGAGATGGTCAGTGTGGTCTGAGAGAGTCCAGGGCTGGTTAGTATGTTCTGAGAGAGACCAGAGATGGTCAGTATGGTCTGAGAGAGGCCAGAGATGGTCAGTATGGTCTGAGAGAGACCGGAAATGGTTAGTGTGGTCTGAGAGAGTCCAGGGCTGGTCAATGTGGTGTGAGAGTTTCCAGGGATTGTCAGTGAGGCCTGAGAGTCCAGGGATGGTCAGTATGGTCTGAGAGAGACCAGAGATGGTCAGTGTGGTTTGAGAGAGACCAGAGATGGTCAGTGTGTTCAGAGAGAGTCCAGGGATGGTCAGTGTGGTCTGAGAGAGACCAGGGCTGGTCAATGTGGTGTGAGAGTTTCCAGGGATGGTCAGTGAGGCCTGAGAGTCCAGGGATGGTCAGTATGGTCTGAGAGAGACCAGAGATGGTCAGTATGGTTTGAGAGAGACCAGAGATGGTCAGTGTGTTCAGAGAGAGTCCAGGGATGGTCAGTGTGGTCTGAGAGAGTCCAGGGCTGGTCAATGTGGTGTGAGAGTTTCCAGGGATGGTCAGTGAGGCCTGAGAGTCCAGGGATGGTCAGTATGGTCTGAGAGAGACCAGAGATGGTCAGTGTGGTCTGAGAGTCCAGGGCTGGTCAGTGTGGTCTGAGAGAGTCCAGGGCTGGTCAGTGTGGTCTGAGAGAGACCAGGGTTGGTCAGTGTGGTCTGAGAGTGTCCAGGGATGGTCGGTGCAGTCTGAGAGTCCAGGGCTGGTCAGTGTGGTCTGAGAGAGTCCAGGGATTGTCAGTGTGGTCTGTGAGAGTCCAGGTCTGGTCAGTGCAGTCTGAGAGTCTTGGGCTGGTCTGTGTGGTCTGAGAGAGTCCAGGGCTGGTCAGTGTGGTCTGAGAGAGACCAGAGATGGTCCATGTGGTCTGAGAGTCCAGGGCTCATCAGTGTGGTCTGAGAGAGACCAGGGCTGGTCAGTGTGGTCTGAGAGAGTCCAGGGCTGGTCAGTGTGGTCTGAGAGTGTCCAGGGATGGTCAGTGTGGTCTGAGAGTCCAGGAATGGTCAGGATGGTCTGAGGGAGACCAGAGATGGTCAGTGTGTTCTGAGAGTCCAGGGCTAGTCAATGTGGTCTGAGAGAGTCCAGGGCTGGTCAGTGTGGTCAGAGAGAGACGAGAGATGGTCAGTGTGTTCTGAGAGTCCAGGGCTAGTCAATGTGGTCTGAGAGAGTCCAGGGCTGGTCAGTATGGTCTGAGAGAGACGAGAGATGGTCAGTGTGGTCTGAGAGAGTCCAGGGCTGGTCAGTGTGGTCTGAGAGAGACCAGGGTTGGTCAGTGAGGTCTGAGTGTCCAGGGATGGTCGGTGCAGTCTGAGAGTCCGGGGCTGGTCAGTGTGGTCTGAGAGAGTCCAGGGATGGTCAGTGTGGTCTGTGATAGTCCAGGTCTGGTCAGTGCAGTCTGAGAGTCTTCGGCTGGTCTGTGTGGTCTGAGAGAGTCCAGGGCTGGTCAGTGTGGTCTGAGAGAGACCAGAGATGGTCCATGTGGTCTGAGAGTCCAGGGCTCATCAGTGTGGTCTGAGAGAGACCAGGGCTGGTCAGTGTGGTCTGAGAGTGTCCAGGGATGGTCAGTGTTGCCTGAGAGTCCAGGAATGGTCAGGATGGTCTGAGAGAGACCAGAGATGGTCAGTGTGTTCTGAGAGTCCAGGGCTAGTCAATGTGGTCTGAGAGAGTCCAGGGCTGGTCAGTGTTGTCTGAGAGAGACGAGAGATGGTCAGTGTGTTCTGAGAGTCCAGGGCTAGTCAATGTGGTCTGAGAGAGTCCAGGGCTGGTCAGTATGGTCTGAGAGAGACGAGAGATGGTCAGTGTGGTCTGAGAGAGTCCAGGGATGGTCAGTGTAGTCTGAGAGTTTGCAGGGATGTTCGGTACAATCTGGGAGAGTCCAGGAATGGTCAGTGTGGCCTGAGGGAGCCCAGCAATGGTCAGTGTGGCCTGTGAGAGTCCAGGAATGGTCAGTGTGGTCTGAGAGAGCCCAGGAATGGGCAGTTTGGCCTGAGATTCAAGGGATGGCAAGTGTGGTCTGAGAGAGCCCAGGGATGGGCAGTTTGGCCTGGGAGTCAAGGAATGGTAAGTGTGGTCTGAGAGAGTCCAGGGATGGTCAGTGTGGTCTGAGAGAGTCCAGGGATGGCCAGTGTGGCCTGAGAGACCAGAGAAGGTCAGTGTGGTCTGAGAATGTCCACGGATGGTCGGTGCGGTCTGAGAGAGACGAGGAATGGTCAGTGTGGTCTGAGTGAGTTCAGAGATCGCCAATGAGGTCTGGGAGCCAAGGGATGGTCAGTGTGGTCTGAGAGAGTCCAGGGATGGTCAGTGTTGTCTGAGTGAGTCCAGAGATGGCCAGTGTGGTCTGAGAGTCCAGGGATGGTCAGTGTTGTCTGGCAGTCCAGGGCTGGTCAGTGTGTTCTGAGAGAGACCGGAGATTGTCAGTGTGGTCTGTGAGAGTCCAGGGCTGGTCAGTGTGGTCTGAGAGTCCAGGGCTGGTCAGTGTGGTCTGAGAGAGTCCAGGGCTGGTCAGGGCGGTCTGAGAGTGTCCAGAGATACTCTGTGTGGCCCGAGAGAGTCTGGGGCTGGTCAGTATTGTCTGAGAGAAACCAGAGATGGTCAGTGTGGTCTGAGAGTCCAGGGCTGGTCAGTGTGGTCTGAGAGTCCAGGGATGGTCAGTGTGGTTTGAGAGAGACCAGAGATGGTCAGTGTGGTCAGGGAGTCAGGAATGGTCAGTGTGGTCTGAGAGAGTCCAGGGATGGCCAGTGTCGTCTGAGAGAGACCAGGTATGATCATTGTGGTCTGAGAGAGTCCAGGAATGGTCAGTGTGGCCAGGGAGTCAGGAATGGGCAGTGTGGTCTGAGAGAGACCAGAGATGGCAAGTTTGGCCATGGAATCTAGGAATGGTAAGTGTGGTCTGAGAGAGTCCAGGGGTGGTCAGTGTGGTCTGAGAGTCCAGGGATGGTCAGTGTGGTCTGAGGGAGTCCAGGGATGGTCAGTGTAGTCTGAGGTAGACCAGAGATGGTCAGTGTGGTCTGAGAGTCCAGGGCTGGTCAGTGTGGTCTGAGAGAGTCCAGGGCTGGTCAGTGTGGTCTGAGAGAGTCCAGAGCTGGTCAGTGTGGTCTGAGAGAGACCAGGGTTGGTCAGTGAGGTCTGAGAGTGTCCACGGATTGTCGGTGCAGTCTGAGAGTCCAGGGCTGGTCAGTGGGGTCTGAGAGAGTCCAGGGATGGTCAGTGTGGTCTGTGAGAGTCCAGGTCTGGTCAGTGCAGTCTGAGAGTCTTGGGCTGGTCTGTGTGGTCTGAGAGAGTCCAGGGCAGTTCAGTGTGGTCTGAGAGAGACCAGAGATGGTCCATCTGGTCTGAGAGTCCAGGGCTCATCAGTGTGGTCTGAGAGAGTCCAGGGCTGGTCAGTGTGGTCTGAGAGTGTCCAGGGATGGTCAGTGTTGCCTGTGAGTCCAGGAATGGTCAGCATGGTCTGAGAGAGACCAGAGATGGTCAGTGTGTTCTGAGAGTCCAGGGCTAGTCAATGTGGTCTGAGAGAGTCCAGGGCTGGTCAGTGTGGTCTGAGAGAGACAAGAGATGGTCAGTGTGGTCTGAGAGAGTCCAGGGATGGTCAGTGTGGTCTGAGAGTCCAGAGATGGTCAGTGTAGTCTGAGAGTTTGCAGGGATGTTCGGTACAATCTGGGAGAGTCCAGGAATGGTCAGTGTGGCCTGAGGGAGCCCAGCAATGGTCAGTGTGGCCTGTGAGAGTCCAGGAATGGTCAGTGTGGTCTGAGAGAGCCCAGGAATGGGCAGTTTGGCCTGAGATTCAAGGGATGGCCAGTGTGGTCTGAGAGAGCCCAGGGATGGGCAGTTTGGCCTGGGAGTCAAGGAATGGTAAGTGTGGTCTGAGAGAGTCCAGGGATGGTCAGTGTGGTCTGAGAGAGTCCCGGGATGGCCAGTGTGGCCTGAGAGACCAGAGAAGGTCAGTGTGGTCTGAGAATGTCCAGGGATGGTCGGTGCGGTCTGAGAGAGACGAGGAATGGTCAGTGTGGTCTGAGTGAGTTCAGAGATCGCCAATGAGGTCTGGGAGCCAAGGGATGGTCAGTGTGGTCTGAGAGAGTCCAGGGATGGTCAGTGTGGTCTGAGTGAGTCCAGAGATGGCCAGTGTGGTCTGAGAGTCCAGGGATGGTCAGTGTTGTCTGGCAGTCCAGGGCTGGTCTGTGTGTTCTGAGAGAGACCGGAGATTGTCAGTGTGGTCTGTGAGAGTCCAGGGCTGGTCAGTGTGGTCTGAGAGTCCAGGGCTGGTCAGTGTGGTCTGAGAGAGTCCAGGGCTGGTCAGGGCGGTCTGAGAGTGTCCAGAGATACTCTGTGTGGCCCGAGAGAGTCTGGGGCTGGTCAGTATTGTCTGAGAGAAACCAGAGATGGTCAGTGTGGTCTGAGAGTCCAGGGCTGGTCAGTGTGGTCTGAGAGTCCAGGGATGGTCAGTGTGGTTTGAGAGAGACCAGAGATGGTCAGTGTGGTCAGGGAGTCAGGAATGGTCAGTGTGGTCTGAGAGAGTCCAGGGATGGCCAGTGTCGTCTGAGAGAGACCAGGTATGATCATTGTGGTCTGAGAGAGTCCAGGAATGGTCAGTGTGGCCAGGGAGTCAGGAATGGGCAGTGTGGTCTGAGAGAGACCAGAGATGGCAAGTTTGGCCATGGAATCTAGGAATGGTAAGTGTGGTCTGAGAGAGTCCAGGGGTGGTCAGTGTGGTCTGAGAGTCCAGGGATGGTCAGTGTGGTCTGAGGGAGTCCAGGGATGGTCAGTGTAGTCTGAGGTAGACCAGAGATGGTCAGTGTGGTCTGAGAGTCCAGGGCTGGTCAGTGTGGTCTGAGAGAGTCCAGGGCTGGTCAGTGTGGTCTGAGAGAGTCCAGAGCTGGTCAGTGTGGTCTGAGAGAGACCAGGGTTGGTCAGTGAGGTCTGAGAGTGTCCACGGATTGTCGGTGCAGTCTGAGAGTCCAGGGCTGGTCAGTGGGGTCTGAGAGAGTCCAGGGATGGTCAGTGTGGTCTGTGAGAGTCCAGGTCTGGTCAGTGCAGTCTGAGAGTCTTGGGCTGGTCTGTGTGGTCTGAGAGAGTCCAGGGCAGTTCAGTGTGGTCTGAGAGAGACCAGAGATGGTCCATCTGGTCTGAGAGTCCAGGGCTCATCAGTGTGGTCTGAGAGAGTCCAGGGCTGGTCAGTGTGGTCTGAGAGTGTCCAGGGATGGTCAGTGTTGCCTGTGAGTCCAGGAATGGTCAGCATGGTCTGAGAGAGACCAGAGATGGTCAGTGTGTTCTGAGAGTCCAGGGCTAGTCAATGTGGTCTGAGAGAGTCCAGGGCTGGTCAGTGTGGTCTGAGAGAGACAAGAGATGGTCAGTGTGGTCTGAGAGAGTCCAGGGATGGTCAGTGTGGTCTGAGAGTCCAGAGATGGTCAGTGTAGTCTGAGAGTTTGCAGGGATGTTCGGTACAATCTGGGAGAGTCCAGGAATGGTCAGTGTGGCCTGAGGGAGCCCAGCAATGGTCAGTGTGGCCTGTGAGAGTCCAGGAATGGTCAGTGTGGTCTGAGAGAGCCCAGGAATGGGCAGTTTGGCCTGAGATTCAAGGGATGGCCAGTGTGGTCTGAGAGAGCCCAGGGATGGGCAGTTTGGCCTGGGAGTCAAGGAATGGTAAGTGTGGTCTGAGAGAGTCCAGGGATGGTCAGTGTGGTCTGAGAGAGTCCCGGGATGGCCAGTGTGGCCTGAGAGACCAGAGAAGGTCAGTGTGGTCTGAGAATGTCCAGGGATGGTCGGTGCGGTCTGAGAGAGACGAGGAATGGTCAGTGTGGTCTGAGTGAGTTCAGAGATCGCCAATGAGGTCTGGGAGCCAAGGGATGGTCAGTGTGGTCTGAGAGAGTCCAGGGATGGTCAGTGTGGTCTGAGTGAGTCCAGAGATGGCCAGTGTGGTCTGAGAGTCCAGGGATGGTCAGTGTTGTCTGGCAGTCCAGGGCTGGTCTGTGTGTTCTGAGAGAGACCGGAGATTGTCAGTGTGGTCTGTGAGAGTCCAGGGCTGGTCAGTGTGGTCTGAGAGTCCAGGGCTGGTCAGTGTGGTCTGAGAGAGTCCAGGGCTGGTCAGGGCGGTCTGAGAGTGTCCAGAGATACTCTGTGTGGCCCGAGAGAGTCTGGGGCTGGTCAGTATTGTCTGAGAGAGACCAGAGATGGTCAGTGTGGTCTGAGAGTCCAGGGCTGGTCAGTGTGGTCTGAGAGTCCAGGGATGGTCAGTGTGGTTTGAGAGAGACCAGAGATGGTCAGTGTGGTCAGGGAGTCAGGAATGGTCAGTGTGGTCTGAGAGAGTCCAGGGATGGCCAGTGTCGTCTGAGAGAGACCAGGTATGATCATTGTGGTCTGAGAGAGTCCAGGAATGGTCAGTGTGGTCTGAGAGTGTGCAGGGATGTTCAGTGTGGTCTGAGAGAGGCCAGGGTTGGTCAGTGTGGTTTGAGAGGGTCCAGGGTTGGACAGTGTGGCCTGAGAGAGCCCAGGAATGGTCAGTATGGCCTGAGAGAGCCCAGGAATGGTCAGTGTGGTCTGAGAGTACAGGGACAGTCAGTATGGCCTGCGAAGGTCAAGGGATGGTCAGTGTGGTCTGAGTGAGTTCAGAGATCGCCAATGAGGTCTGGGAGCCAAGGGATGGTCAGTGTGGTCTGAGAGAGTCCAGGGATGGTCAGTGTGGTCTGAGTGAGTCCAGAGATGGCCAGTGTGGTCTGAGAGTCCAGGGATGGTCAGTGTTGTCTGGCAGTCCAGGGCTGGTCAGTGTGTTCTGAGCGAGACCGGAGATTGTCAGTGTGGTCTATGAGAGTCCAAGATTGGTCAGTGTGGTCTGAGAGAGTCCAGGGATGGTTAGTGAAGTCTGAGAGAGTCCAGGGTTGGTCAGTGTGATCTGAGAGTCAATGGATGGTCAGTGTGGTCTGAGAGTCCAGAGATGGTCAGTGTGGTCTGAGAGAGTCCAAGATTGGTCAGTGTGGTCTGAGAGAGTCCAGGGATGGTCAGTGCTGGTCTGGGAGCCCAGTGATGGTCAGTGTGGCCTGAGAGTCAATGGATGGTCAGTGTGGTCTGAGAATCCAGGGATGGTCAGTGTGGTCTGAGAGGGTCCAGGGTTGGACAGTGTGGTCTGAGAGTCCATGGATGGTCAGTGTGGTCACAGAGAGTCCAGGATTGGTCAGTGCCGATCTGGCAGCCCAGTGATGGTCAGTGTGGCCTGAGAGTCCAGGGATGGTCAGTACGGCCTGAGGTTCCAGGGATGGTCGGTGCAGTCTGAGAGAGTCCAGTGATGGTCAGTGTGGTCTGAGTGAGTCCAGAGATGACCAGTGTGGTCTGAGGGAGTCCAGGAATGATCAGTGTGGTCTGGGAGAGTCCAGGGATGGTCAGTGTGGTCTGAGAGTCCAGGGCTGGTCATTGTGGTCTGAGAGTCCAGAGATGGTCAGTGTGGTCTGAGAGTTACCAGAAATGGTCAGTGTGGTCTGAGAGAGTCCAGGGATTGCCAGTGTGGTCTGAGAGTCCAGAAATGGTCAGTGTGGTCTGAGCGTTACCAGAGATGGTCAGTGTTGTCTGAGAGAGTCCAGGAATTGTCAGTGTGGCCTGAGAGATCCCAGGAATGGTCAGTGTGGTCTGAGAATACAGGGGCACTCAGTATGGCCTGCGAGAGTCAAGGGATGGTCAGTGTGGTCTGAGAGAGACCAGAGATGGTCAGTGTGGCCTGAGAGAGACCAGGAATGGTCAGTGTGGTCTGTGAGTACAGGGACAGTCAGTATGGTCTGGGAGAGTCAAGGGATGGTCAGTGTGGTCTGAGAGAGACCAGAGATGGTCAGTGTGGTCAGGGAGTCAGGAATGATCAGTGTGGTCTGAGAGAGTCCAGGAATGGTCAGTGTGGTCTGAGAGAGTCCAGGGTTGGTCAGTGTGGTCTGAGAGTCAATGGATGGTCAGTGTGGTCTGAGAGTCCAGAGATGGTCAGTGTGGTCTGAGAGAGTCCAGTGATGGTCAGTGCTGGTCTGAGAGCCCAGTGATGGTCAGTGTGGCCTGAGAGTCCAGGGATGGTCAGTGTGGTCTGAGAGTCCAGAGATGGTCAGTGTGGTCTGAGAGAGTCCAGAATTGGTCAGTGCCGGTCTGGGAGCCCAGTGATGGTCAGTGTGGCCTGAGAGTCCAGGGATGGTCAGTGTGGTCTGAGAGAGTCCAGGAATGGTCAGTGCGGCCTGAGAGTCCAGGACTGGCCCTTGTGGTCTGAGAGAGTCCAGTGATGGTCAGTGTGGCCTGAGAGTCCATGTATGGTCAGTGTGGTCTGAGAGGGTCCAGGGTTGGACAGTGTGGTCTGAGAGTCCAGAGATGGTCAGTGTGGTCTGAGAGAGTCCAGGATTGGTCAGTGCCGGTCTGGGAGCCCAGTGATGGTCAGTGTGGCCTGAGAGTCCAGGGATGGTCAGTGTGGTCAGAGAGAGTCCAGGAATGGTCAGTGCGGCCTGAGAGTCCATGGATGGTAAGTATGGTCTGAGAGAGTCCAGGAATGGTCAGTATGGCCTGTGAGAGTCCAGTAATGGTCAGTGTGGTCTGAGAGAGTCCAGCGATGGTCAGTGTGGCCTGAGGTTCCAGGGATGGCCAGTGTGGCTTGAGAGTCCAGGGATGGTCATTGTGGTCTGAGACAGTCCTGGGATGGTCATTGTGGTCTGAGAGAGTCCAGGGATGGTTAGTGTGGTCTGTGTGAGTCCAGAGAAGGTCATTGTGGCCTGAGAGTCCAGGGATGGTCAGTGTGGTCTGTGTGAGTCCAGAGAAGGCCATTGTGGTCTGACAGTCCCGGGCTGGTCAGTGTGGTCTGAGAGAGACCAGAGATGGCCAGTGTGGTCTGAGAGTTACCAGAGATGGTCAGAGTGGTCTGAGAGAGTTCAGGGCTGGTCGGTGTGGTCTGAGAGTCCAGGGATTGTCTGTGAGGTCTGAGAGAGTCCAGGGCTGGTCAGTGTGGTCTGAGAGTCCAGGGATTGTCAGTGTGGTCTGAGAGAAACCAGAGATGGTCAGTGTGGTCTGAGAGTTACCAGAGATGGTCAGTGTGGTCTGAGAGAGTTCAGGGCTGGTCAGTGTGGTCTGAGAGAGTCCAGGGATGGTCAGTGTGGCCTGTGAGACCATGGACAATCAGTCTGGCCAGGGAGGGTCCAGGGATGGTCAGTGTGGTCTGAGAGAGACTAGAGATGGCCAGTGTGACCTGGGAGCCCAGGGATGGTCAGTGTGGTCTGAGAGAGTCCTGGGGTGGTCAGTGTGGTCTGAGCGTCCATGGATGATTAGTATGGCCTGAGAGAGTCCAGGGACAGTCAATGTGGTCTGAGAGAGAACAGAAATGGTCAGTGTGGCCTCGGAGTCTGGGAATGGTCAGTGTGGTCTGAGAGAGTCCAGGGCTGGTCAGTGTGGTCTGAGAGAGACCAGAGATGGTCAGTGTGGTCTGAGAGTTACCAGAGATGGTCAGTGTGGTCTGAGAGAGTTCAGGGCTGGTCAGTGTGGTCTGAGAGTCCAGGGATTGTCTGTGTGGTCTGAGAGAGTCCAGGGTTGGACAGTGTGGTCTGAGAGTCCAGGGATGGTCAGTGTGGTCTCAGAGAGTCCAGGATTGGTCAGTGCCGATCTGGCAGCCCAGTGATGGTCAGTGTGGCCTGAGAGTCCAGGGATGGTCAGTACGGCCTGAGGTTCCAGGGATGGCCAGTGTGGCCTGAGAGTCCAGGGATGGTCAGTGTGGTCTGAGAGTGTCCAGGGATGGTCGGTGCAGTCTGAGAGAGTCCAGGAATGGTCAGTGTGGTCTGAGTGAGTCCAGAGATGACCAGTGTGGTCTGAGAGAGTCCAGGAATGATCAGTGTGGTCTGGGAGAGTCCAGGGATGGTCAGTGTGGTCTGAGAGTCCAGGGCTGGTCAGTGTGGTCTGAGAGAGACCAGAGATGGTCAGTGTGGTCTGAGAGTTACCAGAGATGGTCAGTGTGGTCTGAGAGAGTTCAGGGCTGGTCAGTGTGGTCTGAGAGTCCAGCGATTGTCTGTGTGGTCTGAGAGAGTCCAGGGCTGGTCAGTGTGGTCTGAGAGTCCAGGGATGATCAGTGTGGTCTGAGAGAGACCAGAGATGGTCAGTGTGGTCTGAGAGTCCAGGGATGGTCAGTGTGGTCTGAGAGAGACCAGAGATGGTCAGTGTGGTCTGAGAGTTACCAGAGATGGTCAGTGTGGTCTGAGAGAGTTCAGGGCTGGTCAGTGTGGTCTGGGAGAGTCCAGGGATGGTCAGTGTGGCCTGTGAGACCACGGACAATCAGTCTGGCCAGGGAGAGTCCAGGGATGGTCAGTGTGGTCTGAGAGAGACCAGAGATGACCAGTGTGACCTGGGAGCCCAGGGATGGTCAGTGTAGTCTGAGAGAGTCCTGGGGTGGTCAGTGTGGTCTGAGAGTCCATGGATGATTAGTATGGCCTGAGAGTGTCCAGGGACAGTCAGTGTGGTCTGAGAGAGAACAGAGATGGTCAGTGTGGCCTCGGAGTCTGGGAATGGTCAGTGTGGTCTGAGAGAGTCCAGAGATGGTCAGTGTGGTCTGAGAGTCCAGGGATGGTCAGTGTGGTCTGAGAGAGACCAGAGATGGTCAGTGTGGTCTGAGAGTTACCAGAGATGGTCAGTGTGGTCTGAGAGAGTTCAGGGCTGGTCAGTGTGGTCTGGGAGAGTCCAGGGATGGTCAGTGTGGCCTGTGAGACCACGGACAATCAGTCTGGCCAGGGAGAGTCCAGGGATGGTCAGTGTGGTCTGAGAGAGACCAGAGATGACCAGTGTGACCTGGGAGCCCAGGGATGGTCAGTGTAGTCTGAGAGAGTCCTGGGGTGGTCAGTGTGGTCTGAGAGTCCATGGATGATTAGTATAGCCTGAGAGTGTCCAGGGACAGTCAGTGTGGTCTGAGAGAGAACAGAGATGGTCAGTGTGGCCTCGGAGTCTGGGAATGGTCAGTGTGGTCTGAGAGAGTCCAGAGATGGTCAGTGTGGTCTGAGAGTTACCAGAGATGGTCAGTGTGGTCTGAGAGAGTCCAGGGCTGGTCAGTGTGCTCTGAGAGAGTCCAGAGATGGTCAGTGTGGTCTGAGAGTTACCAGAGATGGTCAGTGTGGTCTGAGAGAGTCCAGGGCTGGTCAGTGTGCTCTGAGAGAGTCCAGAGATGGTCAGTGTGGCCTGAGAGAGTTCAAGGATGGTCAGTGTGGTCTGAGAGAGTCCAGGGATAGTCAGTGTGGTCTGAGAGTCCAGGGATGGTCAGTGTGGCCTGAGAGAGTCCAGAGATGGCCAGTGTGGCCCGAGAGAGTTCAAGGATGCTCAGTGTGGTCTGAGAGAGTCCAGAGATGGCCAGTGTGGCCCGAGAGAGTACAGGGATGGTCTGTGTGGTCTGAGAGGGTCCAGAGATGGCCAGTGTGGCCCGAGAGAGTTCAGGGATGGTCAGTGTGGTCTGAGAGGGTCCAGAGATGGCCAGTGTGGCCCGAGAGAGTTCGGGGATGGTCTGTGTGGTCTGAGAGGGTCCAGATATGGGCAGTGTGGCCCGAGGGAGCCCACGAATGATCCATGTAGGCTGAGAGAGCCCAGGAATGGTCAGTCTGGCCTGGGAGAGCCCAGGAATGGACATTGTGGCCTGGGAGAGCCCAGCAATGGTCAGTCTGGCCTGGGAGAGCCCAGGAATGGTCAGTGTGGCCTGAGAGAGCCCAGGAATGGTCAGTGTGGCCTGAGAGAGCCCAAGAATGGTCAGTGTGGCCTGTGAGTACAGGGACAGTCAGTGTGGTCTGAGAGAGACCAGAGATGGTCAGTGTGGCCAGGGAGTCAGGAATGGTCAGTGTGGTCTGAGAGAGTCCAGGTATGATCATTGTGGTCTGAGAGAGTCCATGGATGGTCAGTGTGGTCTGAGAGTCCAGTGATAGTCAGTGTGGTCTGAGAGAGTCCAGGATTAGTCAGTGTGGTCTGAGAGAGTCCAGGAATGGTCAGTGTGGCTGAGAGTCCAGGGATGGCCAGTGTGGTCTGAGAGAGTCCAGGGTTGGACAGTGTGGTCTGAGAGTCCAGGGATGGTCAGTGTGGTCTCAGAGAGTCCAGGATTGGTCAGTGCCGATCTGGCAGCCCAGTGATGGTCAGTGTGGCCTGAGAGTCCAGGGATGGTCAGTACGGCCTGAGGTTCCAGGGATGGCCAGTGTGGCCTGAGAGTCCAGGGATGGTCAGTGTGGTCTGAGAGTGTCCAGGGATGGTCGGTGCAGTCTGAGAGAGTCCAGGAATGGTCAGTGTGGTCTGAGTGAGTCCAGAGATGACCAGTGTGGTCTGAGAGAGTCCAGGAATGATCAGTGTGGTCTGGGAGAGTCCAGGGATGGTCAGTGTGGTCTGAGAGTCCAGGGCTGGTCAGTGTGGTCTGAGAGAGACCAGAGATGGTCAGTGTGGTCTGAGAGTTACCAGAGATGGTCAGTGTGGTCTGAGAGAGTTCAGGGCTGGTCAGTGTGGTCTGAGAGTCCAGCGATTGTCTGTGTGGTCTGAGAGAGTCCAGGGCTGGTCAGTGTGGTCTGAGAGTCCAGGGATGATCAGTGTGGTCTGAGAGAGACCAGAGATGGTCAGTGTGGTCTGAGAGTCCAGGGATGGTCAGTGTGGTCTGAGAGAGACCAGAGATGGTCAGTGTGGTCTGAGAGTTACCAGAGATGGTCAGTGTGGTCTGAGAGAGTTCAGGGCTGGTCAGTGTGGTCTGGGAGAGTCCAGGGATGGTCAGTGTGGCCTGTGAGACCACGGACAATCAGTCTGGCCAGGGAGAGTCCAGGGATGGTCAGTGTGGTCTGAGAGAGACCAGAGATGACCAGTGTGACCTGGGAGCCCAGGGATGGTCAGTGTAGTCTGAGAGAGTCCTGGGGTGGTCAGTGTGGTCTGAGAGTCCATGGATGATTAGTATGGCCTGAGAGTGTCCAGGGACAGTCAGTGTGGTCTGAGAGAGAACAGAGATGGTCAGTGTGGCCTCGGAGTCTGGGAATGGTCAGTGTGGTCTGAGAGAGTCCAGAGATGGTCAGTGTGGTCTGAGAGTTACCAGAGATGGTCAGTGTGGTCTGAGAGAGTCCAGGGCTGGTCAGTGTGCTCTGAGAGAGTCCAGAGATGGTCAGTGTGGTCTGAGAGTTACCAGAGATGGTCAATGTGGTCTGAGAGAGTCCAGGGCTGGTCAGTGTGCTCTGAGAGAGTCCAGAGATGGTCAGTGTGGCCTGAGAGAGTTCAAGGATGGTCAGTGTGGTCTGAGAGAGTCCAGGGATAGTCAGTGTGGTCTGAGAGTCCAGGGATGGTCAGTGTGGCCTGAGAGAGTCCAGAGATGGCCAGTGTGGCCCGAGAGAGTTCAAGGATGCTCAGTGTGGTCTGAGAGAGTCCAGAGATGGCCAGTGTGGCCCGAGAGAGTACAGGGATGGTCTGTGTGGTCTGAGAGGGTCCAGAGATGGCCAGTGTGGCCCGAGAGAGTTCAGGGATGGTCAGTGTGGTCTGAGAGGGTCCAGATATGGGCAGTGTGGCCCGAGGGAGCCCACGAATGATCCATGTAGGCTGAGAGAGCCCAGGAATGGTCAGTCTGGCCTGGGAGAGCCCAGGAATGGACATTGTGGCCTGGGAGAGCCCAGCAATGGTCAGTCTGGCCTGGGAGAGCCCAGGAATGGTCAGTGTGGCCTGAGAGAGCCCAGGAATGGTCAGTGTGGCCTGAGAGAGCCCAAGAATGGTCAGTGTGGCCTGTGAGTACAGGGACAGTCAGTATGGTCTGAGAGAGACCAGAGATGGTCAGTGTGGCCAGGGAGTCAGGAATGGTCAGTGTGGTCTGAGAGAGTCCAGGTATGATCATTGTGGTCTGAGAGAGTCCATGGATGGTCAGTGTGGTCTGAGAGTCCAGTGATAGTCAGTGTGGTCTGAGAGAGTCCAGGATTAGTCAGTGTGGTCTGAGAGAGTCCAGGAATGGTCAGTGTGGCTGAGAGTCCAGGGATGGCCAGTGTGGTCTGAGAGAGTCCAGGGTTGGTCAGTGTGGTCTGAGAGTCCATGGATGGTCAGTGTGGTCTGAGAGTCCAGGGATGGTCAGTATGGTCTGAGAGTGTCCAGGGTTGGTCAGTATGGTCTGAGAGTGTCCAGAGTTGGTCAGTGTGGTCTGAGAGTCCAGGGATGGTCAGTGTGGTCTGAGAGAGTCCAGGGTTGGTCAGTGTGGTCTGAGAGTCCATGGATGGTCAGTGTGGTCTGAGAGTCCAGAGATGGTCAGTGTGGTCTGAGCAAGTCCAGGATTGGTCTGTGCCGGTCTGGGAGCCCAGTGATGGTCAGTGTGGCCTGAGAGTCCAGGGATCGTCAGTGTGGCCTGAGAGAGTCCAGGGATGGTCAGTGCGGCCTGAGAGTCCAGGGATGGCCAGTGTGGTCTGAGAGTGTCCAGGGTTGGTCAGTGTGGTCTGAGAGTCCATGGATGGTCAGTGTGGTCTGAGAGAGTCCAGGGCTGGTCAGTGTGGCCTGAGAGTCCAGTGATGGCCAGTGTGGCCTGAGAGTCCAGAGATGGTCAGTGTGGTCTGAGAGAGTCCAGGGATGGTCAGTGTGGCCTGAGAGAGTCCATGGATGGTACGTGTGGCCTGAGAGAGTCCAGGAATGGTCAGTGTGGCCTGTGAGTACAGGGACAATCAGTATGGCCAGGGAGAGTCAAGGGATGGTCAGTGTGGTCTGAGAGAGTCCAGGGATGGTCAGTGTGGTCTGAGAGAGAACAGAGATGGCCAGTGTGACCTGGGAGTCCAGGGATGGTCAGTGTGGCCTGAGAGAGAACAGAGATGGTCAGTGTGACATGGGAGCCCAGGGATGGTCAGTGTGGTCTGAGAGAGTCCTGGGGTGGTCAGTGTGGTCTGAGAGAGTCCAGGGATGGTCAGTGTGGTCTGAGAGAGTCCAGGGATGGCCAGTGTGGTCCGAGAGAGTTCAAGGATGGTCAGTGTGGTCTGAGAGGGTCCAGAGATGGCCAGTGTGGTCCGAGGGAGCCCACGAATGGTCTGTGTAGGCTGAGAGAGCCCAGGGATGGTCAGTGTGGCCTGGGAGAGCCCAGGAATGGTCAGTGTGGTCTGAGAGAGACCAAAGATGGTCAGTGTGGTCTCAGAGTCCAAGGATGGTCAGTGTGGTCTGAGAGAGTCCAGGATTGGTCAGTGTGGTCTGAGAGTCCAGAGATGGTCAGTGCGGTCTGAGAGAGTCCAGGAATGGTCAGTGTGGTCTGAGAGAGTCCAGGGATGGTCGGTCTGGCCTGAGAGAGTCCAGGGTTGGTCAGTGTGGTCTGAGAGTGTCCAGGGTTGGTCAGTGTGGTCTGAGAGTGTCCAGGGTTGGTCAGTGTGGTCTGAGAGTCCAGGGATGGTCAGTGTGGTCTGAGAGTCCAGGGATGGTCAGTGTGGTCTGAGAGTCCAGGGATGGCCAGTGTGGCCTGAGAGTCCAGAGATGGTCAGTGCAGTCTGAGAGAGTCCAGGGATGGTCAGTGTGGTCTGAGAGAGTCCAGGAATGGTCAGTGTGGTCTGAGAGAGTCCAGGGATGGTCGGTCTGGCCTGAGAGAGTCCAGGGTTGGTCAGTGTGGTCTGAGAGTGTCCAGGGTTGGTCAGTGTGGTCTGAGAGTGTCCAGGGTTGTCAGTCTGGTCTGAGAGTCCAGGGATGGTCAGTGTGGTCTGAGAGAGTCCAGGGTTGGTCAGTGTGGTCTGAGAGAGTCCAGGGATGGTCAGTGTGGTCTGAGAGTCCATGGATGGTCAGTGTGGTCTGAGAGTCCATGGATGGTCAGTGTGGTCTGAGAGTCCAGAGATGGTCAGTGTGTTCTGAGAGAGTCCAGGATTGGTCAGTGCCAGTCTGGGAGCCCAGTGATGGTCAGTGTGGCCTGAGAGTGCAGGGATGGTCAGTGTGGTCTGAGAGAGTCCATGGATGGTCAGTGTGGTCTGAGAGAGTCCATGGATGGTAAGTGTGGCCTGAGAGAGTCCAGGGATGGTCAGTGTGGCCTGTGAGAGTCCATGGATGGTCAGTGTGGTCTGAGAGAGTCCAGGGATGGTCAGTGTGGCCTGAGAGAGTCCAGGGATGGTCAGTGTGGCCTGTGAGTACAGGGACAATCAGTATGGCCAGGGAGAGTCAAGGGATGGTCAGTGTGGTCTGAGAGAGAACAGAGATGGTCAGTGTGACATGGGAGCCCAGGGATGGTCAGTGTGGTCTGAGAGAGTCCAGGGATGGTCAGTGTGGTCTGAGAGAGTCCAGGGTTGGTCAGTGTGGTCTGAGAGTCCAGGGCCGGTCAGTGTGGTCTGAGAGACCAGTGATGGTCAGTCTGTGAGGTATTGGTGTGTGCTCTCTCTTGTGCGGTCAGTGTTTACCCTCTGTTTCACACAGTGCGCTCCCACATGACACCTGCTCTCACCTCTGGACAGGTCGCCTGAACCTGGTTATCTGTTATTCGTGTGGCTGTAATAATACTGAAGACAGCTCCACCCTGAAATAGAGAAGGGGATTGAGGGAGAGAGAGAGAGAGAGGCATTGACAGAGTGTTACTAGCAGGTTTTCAGTTTGAACTGTCTGTCTGGAGAGCAGACTCACTCCCTCTCATCCCCACTCTGAAATTGCCAAAGGCTACACCTGCTCTAGGACCTCGTTCATGTGTCTCCTCATCAATATGGAGAGAATTAGGGAGAATGAGCTTCAAACAACATCCCAGATACTGAAAGAGAGAGAGAATCAGATCGAGGAGAGATATGAAGAAGAGATACTGAGAGACAGTGAAGGACTGTGTGTCTGACAGGTGGAGAGAGGGGGAGAGAGAGAGAGACAGAGAGAGAGCACAGTTTGACATGAACCAGAGAGCCAGCTATACAAGACCTGGTACTTGTGCAAGCTGATATGATTGGCAGTGAAGGGCGCCTTGGTACACTCTCTACATTCCTTAAAGATACACTTGCTACAGTGAATTCCAGCAATGCATCTTGTAGATGGTACACACACTGCTGCTACTGTGCGTCGGTGGTGGAGGGAGTGAATGTGTGTGGATGGGGGGCCGATCGAGCGGGGCTGCTTTGTCCTGGACGGTGTTGAGTTTCTTGAGTGTTGTGGGAGCTGCACTCATCCAGGAAAGTGGGGAGTATTCCATCACACTCCTGACTTGCGCCTTGTAGATGGTGGACAGGCTTTGGGGAGTCAGGAGGTGAGTTACTCACCGCAGGATTCCCAGCCTCTGACCTGCTCTTGTAGCCACAGTATTTATATGGCTGGTCCAGTTCAGTTTCTGGTCAATGGTAACCCCCGGGATGTGGATAGTGGGGGATTCAGTGATGCTAATGCCATTGAATGTCAAGGGGCGATGGTTGGATTCTATCTTGTTGGAGATGATCATTGCCTGGCACTTGTGTGGTGAGAATGTTACTTGCCACTTGTCAGCCCTGAGCCTGGATATTGTCCAGGTCTTGCTGCATTTGGACAGGGACTGCTTCAGTATCTGAGGAGTTGCGAACGGTGCTGAACATTGTGCAATCATCAGCGAACATCCCCACTTCTGACCTTATGATGGAAGGAAGGTCATTGATGAAGCAGCTGAAGATGGTTGGGCTGAGGACACTAACCCTGAGGTACTCCTGCAGTGATGTCCTGGAGCTGAGATGACTGACCTCCCACATCCACAACCATCTTCCTTTGTGCTGGGTATGACTCCAACCAGCGGAGAGTTTCCCCCTGATTCCCATTGACTCCAGTGTTGCTGGGGCTCCTTGATTCCACACTCGGTCAAATGCTGCCTTGATGTCAAGGGCAGTCACTCTCACCTCACCTCGGGAGTTCAGCTCTTTGTCCATGTTTGACCCAAGGCTGTAATGAGGTCAGGAGCTGAGTGACCCTGGCAGAACCCAAACTGGGCATCAGTGAGCAGGTTATTGCTAAGTAAGTGCTGCTTGATAGCACTGTTGATGACCCCTTCCATTACTTTACTGATGATGGAGAGTAGACTGATGGGGGGTAATTGGCCGGGTTGGATTTGTCCTGCTTGTTGTGTACAGGACATACATGGGCAATTTTCCACATAGCCGGGTAGATGCCAGTGTTGTAGCTGTACTGGAACAGCTTGGCTAGGAGCACGGCAAGTTCTGGAGCACAAGTCTTCAGTACTATTGCCGGAAGATTGTCAGGGCCCATCGCCTTTGCAGTATCCAGTGCCTTCATCTGTTTCTTCAATTCACATGTAGTGAATTGAATTGGCTGAAGACTGGCATCTGTGACACTGGGAACCTCCGGAGGAGGCTGAGATGGATCATCCACTTGTCACTTCTGGCTGAAGATTGTAGCAAATGCTTCACCTTATCTGTTGCACTGATGTGCTGGGCTCCTCCATCATTGAGGATGGGGATATTTGTGGAGCCTCCTCCTCCAGTGAGTTGTTTAACTGTCCACCACCATTCATGACTGGATGTGGCAGGACTGCAGAGCTTAGATCTGATCTGTTGGTTGTGGGATCGCTTATCTCTGTCTATCGCTTGCTGTTTGGATACAAGTAGTCCTGTGTTATAGCTTCACCAGGTTGACACCTCATCTTTAGGTATGCCTGGTGCTGCTCCTGACATGTCCTCCTGCACTCGTCACTGAACCAGGGTTGACCCCCTGTCTTGAAGGGAATGGTAGAGTGGGGGATACGCTGGGCCATGAGGTTACAGGTTCGAGTACAATTCTGCTGCTGCTGGTGGCCCACAGCGCCTCATGGATGCCCAGTCTGGAGTTGCTAGTCTTCAGTGATATAGTTGACACGTTGGTTTTAATTTCAGAAAATTCCTTAGATTTGGGGAAGGTTCCATTAGACTGGAAAACAGCTAATGTATTATTAAAGTTGTCAGGACAGGGCACTTAGAACAATTCAAGATAATCAGGTGGAGCTAACATGGTTTTGTGAAAGGGAAATTATGGTTAACTAATTTATTGGAGTTCTTCAAAAGTGTCACATCTGCTGTGGATAAAGGGAACTGGTGGATGTACTTTACTTAGAATTCCAGAAGACATTTGGTAAAGTGTCACATGAAAGTGTTTTTTTTTTAGGAAATAAAAGCTGATGGTGTAGGGGGTAGCATATTGGCATGGATAGAAGATCAGCTGGTTGACAGGAAGCAGAGAGTAGCCGTGAATGAGTCTGTCTCGGGTTGACAGAATGTGATGAGTGGGGTGCCATAGGGATCGGTGCTGGGGCCATCAGCTTATTGCAATTGATATAAACGACTTGGATGAAGAGACCGAAGGAATGGGGGCTACATTTTCTGATGACATAAAGATAAGCAGGCAAGTTAATTGAGAAGAGAACATAAGGAGGTTACAAAGGGACATGGACAGGTTAAGTGAGAGGGCAATGATCTGGAATATGGAGTGTCATGTGGGCAGATGTGGAATTGTCCAATTTTGCAGAAGGAAGGATAGAGAAGGTTATTAATCGAAAGGGTGAGAGATTGCAGAGCTCTGAGAGTCAGAGGGATCTGGGTGTCGGAGTGCATGAATCACTAGAGGTTAGTATGCACAGGTACAGCAGGTAAATCAGGAAGTTAATAGACTGTGAGGGGAATTGATTACAAACGTAGGGAGGTTTTGCTTCTGTTGTACAGGGCACTGGTGAGACCACATCTGGAGTATTGTGCACAGTAGTGGCCACCTTATTGAAGGAAGGATGTTAATGCATTGGAAGCAGTTCAGAGAAGGGTTAGCAGACCAACTCCTGGAAGGGGTGGGTTGTGTTATGAGGAAAGATTGGACAGACTAGGAGAGTAAGAGGTGACCAGACTGCAATCTTTAAGATCCTGAGGGGCCTTGACAGGGTGGATGGGGAGGGATATTTGCTCTTGAGGGAAAATCCAGAGACACAGAGAGAGAGAGAGAGACAGAGGAGATAGAGTGAAGGATGGAGAGAGAGTAGAAGAGGCAGTAAGAGACAGAGAGGGAGAGACAGAGTGAGAGAAAGAGAGACCGAGAGGAAAAGAGAGAGACAGAGAGAGGCAGGCAGAGTGTGAAAGATACGAGGAAGGGGATTGACAAAACAAGCTGGTGTGTAAAATAAATTCTCCTCCTCTCCCACTCTGCTCCATTTACCCATTCTCTACAACCTCCGTCCCTCTGCTCTCCCACCCTCCTGCCACTGGAAACACTCACTCCTCATTCCATCGAGCGGACACCCACTCGTGATTCTGAAAAGCTCCATTAACTCCCACCGTCCAAACACTAACCCCCCCAGCCCCGACCCCCAACATCTTCATCTTCCCTGCTCCAAGGAGAAGAGTCCCAGGACCCCCTGGCCTCTTTATCCCTGGGTTATTCCTGATGAAGCGACCGCACACCCTGGCCAAGGAGCTGAGAGACTGGCTGACCGCTGCTGAGACGAGACTGCGCTCGGACTCGGAGGGGAGAGCAGGGCCCAGGGACACCCTCCCTGAAGGTAGGGAAGATGCGCAAGTACCTGTGCTGGGATGACATAGTCAGCAACGTCCAGAATCTTGACAAAGCCATCAGGGAGACGGGCCTGGCCAAAGCCTTTCACCTTGGTCATCACAGTGGATT
This sequence comes from Isurus oxyrinchus, assembly GCA_026770705.1. Classification (NCBI taxonomy): domain Eukaryota; kingdom Metazoa; phylum Chordata; class Chondrichthyes; order Lamniformes; family Lamnidae; genus Isurus; species Isurus oxyrinchus. The sequence continues at coordinate 29,964 of JANJGN010001241.1, read as the reverse complement.
CAATCCTCATCTCCTTCGACTGGTAAGCTTTCTCGTGTATAAACACCCAACTAGGGAAAAAATGCACACACAATGTGAAAATCAGGGAGAGAGTGCAGAGGGAGATTTACTCTGTATCTAACCGCGTGCTGTACCTGTCCTGGGAGTGTTTGATGGGGACAGTGTAGAGGGAGATTTACTCTGTATCTAACCCCGAGCTGTACCAGTCCTGGGAGTGTTTGATGGGGACAGTGTAGAGGGAGATTTACTCTGTATCTAACCCCGTGCTGAACCTGTCCTGGGAGTGTTTGATGGGGACAGTGTAGAGGGAGATTTACTCTGTATCTAACCCCGTGCTGTACCTGTCCTGGGAGTGTTTGATGGGGACGGTGTAGAGGGAGCTTTACTCTATATCTAACCCCATGCTGTACCTGTCCTGGGAGTGTTTGATGGGGACAGTGTAGATGGAGCTTTACTCTGTATCTAACCCCGTGCTGTACCTGCTCTGGGAGTGTTTGATGGGGACAGTGTAGAGGGAGATTTACTCTGTATCTAACCCCGTGCTGTACCTGTCCTGGGAGTGTTTGATGGGGACAGTGTAGAGGGAGATTTACTCTGTATCTAACCCCGTGCTGTACCTGTCCTGGGAGTGTTTGATGGGGACGGTGTAGAGGGAGCTTTACTCTATATCTAACCCCATGCTGTACCTGTCCTGGGAGTGTTTGATGGGGACAGTGTAGATGGAGCTTTACTCTGTATCTAACCCCGTGCTGTACCTGCTCTGGGAGTGTTTGATGGGGACAGTGTAGAGGGAGCTTTACTCTGTATCTAACCCCGTGCTGTACCTGTCCTGGGAGTGTTTGATGGGGACAGTGTAGAGGGAGATTTACTCTGTATCTAACCCCGTGCTGTACCTGTCCTGGGAGTGTTTGATGGGGACAGTGTAGAGGGAGCTTTACTCTGTATCTAATTCCGTGCTGTACCTGTCCTGGGAGTGTTTGATGGGGACAGTGTAGAGGGAGATTTACTCTGTATCTGACTCCGTGCTGTACCTGTCTTGGGAGTGTTTGATGGGGACAGTGTAGAAGGAGCTTTACTCTGTATCTAACCCTGTGCTGTACCTGTCCTGGGAGTGTTTGAAGGGGACAGTGTGGAGGGAGATTTACTCTGTATCTAACCCCGTGCTGTACCTGTCCTGGGAGTGTTTGATGGGGACAGTGTAGAGGGAGCTTTACTCTGTATCTAACCCCGTGCTGTACCTGTCCTGGGAGTGTTTGATGGGGACGGTGTAAAGGGAGATTTACTCTGTATTTAACCCCGTGCTGTACCTGTCCTGGGAGTGTTTGATGGGGACAGTGTAGAGGCAGATTTACTCTGTATCTAACCCCGTGCTGTACCTGTCCTGGGAGTGTTTGATGGGGACAGTGTAGAGGCAGATTTACTCTGTATCTAACCCCGTGCTGTACCTGTCTTGGGAGTGTTTGATGGGGACAGTGTAGAAGGAGCTTTACTCTGTATCTAACCCCGTGCTGTACCTGTCCTGGGAGTGTTTGATGGGGACAGTGTAGAGGGAGATTTACTCTGTATCTAACCCCGTGCTGTACCTGTCCTGGGAGTGTTTGATGGGGAGAGTGTAGAGGGAGCTTTACTCTGTATCTAACCCCGTGCTGTACCTGTCCTGGGTGTGTTTGATGGGGACGGTGTAGAGGGAGATTTACTCTGTATCTAACCCTGTGCTGTACCTGTCCTGGGAGTGTTTGATGGGGACAGTGTAGAGGGAGCTTTACTCTGTATCTAACCCCGTGCTATACGTATCCTGGGAGTGTTTGATGGGGACAGTGTAGAGGGAGCTTTACTCCGTATCTAACCCCGTGCTGTACCTGTCCTGGGAGTGTTTGATGGGGACAGTGTAGAGGGAGCTTTACTCTGTATCTAACCCCGTGCTGTACCTGTCCTGGGACTGTTTGATGGGGACAGTGTAGAGGGAGCTTTACTCTGTATCTAACCCCGTGCTGTACCTGTCCTGGGAGAGTTTGATGGGGACGGTGTAGAGGGAGCTTTACTCTGTATCTAACCCCGTGCTGTACCTGTCCTGGGAGTGTTTGATGGGGACAGTGTAGAGGGAGCTTTACTCTGTATCCAACCCCGTGCTGTACCTGTCCTGGGAGTGTTTGATGGGGACAGTGTAGAGGGAGCTTTACTCTGTATCTAACCCCGTGCTGTACCTGTCCTGGGACTGTTTGATGGGGACAGTGTAGAGGGAGCTTTACTCTGTATCTAACCCCGTGCTGTACCTGTCCTGGGAGTGTTTGATGGGGACAGTGCAGAGGGAGTTGCACTCCCTACCCAACCCAATGCTGTGTTGAGTGTTTTGTGAATAACTATGAATATATTATATAAAAACACACCATGTGTTACTGAGTATGAAGCTGAATATATTTTATAACCACATGATGTGCGTTCCTCGGTTTAATGCTGCATATAATTATATAGCACACAAACTGAGTTCTGGAACAAAGCTTTGCATAGATGTTACAATTACACACTGGCTATTAGTGGTTTTAGCAATCTATATATTATGTAAGACATCAGGCATTACCGGTATAACACTCCGTTTGTTATATAACAACACACCCTGCTTTGCTGGGTATGGAAATGTGAATATTATATAATATCAACATGCGATACAGGGTATAACACTGTATATATTATATAATAACACCATGCGATACTGGGTAAAACATTGTGTATATGATATAATAACACAATGCGATATTGTGTATAACACTGTATTTATTATACAATAACACACCGTGTGTTACTGGGTATAGCACTGTATATACTATATAATAACACACCGTGTGTTTCTGGGTATAACCCTGTATATAGTATATAATAACACACTGTGTGTTACTGGGTATAACCCTGTATATAGTATATAATAACACACTGCGTGTTACTGGGTATAACACTGTACATACTATGTAATAACAAACAGTGTGTTACTGGGTATAATGCTGTATATATTACATAATAACACACCGTGCGTTACTGGGTATAACACTGTATATATTATATAATAGCACACCGTGTGTTACTGGGTATAACAAAGTATATGTTATATTATAACACATCGTGTGTTACTGGGTATAATGCTGTATATATTACATAATAACACACCGTGTGTTACTGGGTATAACAATGTATATGTTATATAATAACACACCGTGTGTTACTGGGTATAACGCTGTATATATTATATAACAACACATATTATGTTACTGGGTAGAACGCTGTATATATTATATAATAACACACCGTGTGTTACTGTGTATAATGCTATATATACTATATAATAACACACCGTGTGCTACTGGGTTTAACGCTGTATATATTATGTAATAACGCACCGTGTGTTACTGTGTATAATGTTGTATATATTATATAATAACACACCATGTGTTACTGGCTATAACGCTGTAGATATTAAATAATAACACAGTGTTCTACTAGGTATAACACTGTATATGTCATATAATAACACACCGTGTGTTACTGGGTATAACGCTATGTATAGTATAGAATAACACACCATGTGTTACTGGGTATAACGCTGCATATACTATATAATCACACAGCCTGTGTTACTGGGTAAAACACTGTATATACTATATAATAACACACCATTTGTTACTGGGTAAAACACTCTATATACTATATAATAACATATTTTGTGTTACTGGGTATAACACGGTATGAATTATATAATAACACAATGTAAATCACTGGGTGTTAGGCTGTTTATATTATAAAATAACACCGTGTGTTACTGGGTATAACACTGTATATACTATATAGTAACACATCATTCATTACAGTGTGTTAAGCTTTATATATTATATAATAACACACAATGTGTTACTGGGTATAACGCTATATTTACTATATAATAACAAACTGTGTGTTACTGGGTATAATGCTGTATATATTATATAATAACACACCGTGTGTCACTGGGTATAACGCTGTATATATTATATAATAACACACCGTATGTTACTGGCTATAACGCTGTAGATATTATATAATAACACACAGTGTGTTACTAGATATATAAAACTGTATATGTTATATAATAACAAACCGTGTGTTACTGAGTATAACACTGTATATGTTATATAATAACACACCGTGTGTTACTGGGTATAATGCTGTATATAATATATAATCACACACCATGTGATACTGGGTAAAACACTGTATATACTACATAATAACACACCTTGTGTTACTGGGTATAACACTGTATATACTATAAAATAACACACCGTGTGTTACTGGGTATAACGCTGTATATATTATATAATAACACACCGTGCGTTACTGGGTATAGCAATGTATATACTATCTAATAACACATCGTTCATTACTGGATGTTAAGCTGTATATATTATATAATAACACACTGTGTGTTCCAGGGTATAACACCCTATATGTTATATAATAACAAACCGTGTGTTACTGGGTATAAAACTGTATATATTATATAATAACACACCACGTGTCACTGGGTATAACACTCTATATATTATATAATAACACATCATTCATTACTGGATGTTACGCTGTATATATTACATAATAACACACTGTGTGTTACTGGGTATAACACTGTATATACTATATAATAACACATCATTCATTACTGGGCGTTAAGCTGTACATATTATATAATAACACCTAGTAACACACGGTGTGTTACTGGGTATAACACTATATATACTAGATAATAACACACCGTGTGTTACTGGGTAAAACCCTGTATAATGTATGTAATAACACACTGTGTGTTACTGGGTATAATGCTGTATATAATATATAATCACACACCGTGTGTTACTGGGTATAATGCAGTATATACTATATAATCACACACCGTGTGGTACAGGGTAAAACAATGTATATTCTATATAATAACACACTTTGTTACTGCGTATAACACTGTATATACTATATAATAACACATCGTTCATTACTGGGTGTTAAGCTGTATATATTATATAATAACATACAGTGTGTCACTGGGTATAACACTCTTTATATTATTTAATAACACACCGCGTGTTACTGGGTACAATGCTATATATACTATATGATAACACATAGTGTGTTACTGGGTATAATGCTACATATATTATGTAATAACACACCGTGTGTTACTGGGTATAACGAAGTATATATTATATAATAACACACCGTGTATTACTGGCTATAACGCTGTAGATAGTATATAATAACACACAGTGTGTTACTAGGTATAACACTGTATATGTTATATAATAACAAACCATGTGCTACTGGGTATAACACTGTATATATTATATAATAACACACCCTGTGTTACTGGGTATAACACTCTATATATTATATAATAACACAACGTGATTTACTGGGTATAACACAATATATATATTATATAATAACACACTGTGTGTTACTGGGTATAACACGGTATATACTAAATAATAACACACCATGTGTTACTGGGTATAACACTGTATATTCTATATAATAACACACCATGTGTTACTGGGTATAGCAGTGTATATATTATATAATAACATATTGTGTGGTACTGGGTATAACACTGTATATATTAAATAATATCGCACTGTGCGTTACTGGATATAATGCTTTAGAACCTATACACTAACACACTAAGCGTTACTGGGTATAAGACTGCATATATTATATAATAACACACCATGTGTAACTGGGTATAACGCTATATATACTATATAATTACACACCGTGTGTTACTGGGTATAACGCTGTATATATAATGTAATAACAAACCGCGTGTTACCGGGTATAACACTCTATATATTATATAATAACACACCGTGTGTTACTGGATATAATGCTGTATATGTTATATAATAACAAACCGTTTGTTACGGCGTATAACACTGTATATAATATAGAATAACACACCGTGTGTTACTGGGTATAACTCAGTATATACTATATAATCACACACCGTGTGTTACAGGGTAAAACACTGTATATACTATATGATAACACACTGTTTGTTAACGCGTATAACACTGTATATACTATATAATAACACATCGTTCATTACTGGGTGTTAAGCTGTATATATTATATAATAACACACAGTGTGCCACTGGGTATAACACTCTATAAATTATTTAATAAACAGACCGTGTGTTACTGGGTATAACGCTGCATATATTATGTAATAACACACCGTGTGTTAGTTGGTATAATCAAGTATATATTATATAAAAATGCACCGTGTGTTACTGGCTATAATGCTGTTGATATTACATAATAACGCAGAGTGTATTACTAGGTATAACACTGTATATGTTATATAATAACAAACCGTGCTACTGGGCATAACACTGTATATATTATATAATAACACACCATGTGTTACTGGGTATAACACTCTATAAATGAAATAATAATACACCATGTGTTACTGGGTATAACAAAATATATAGAATATATAATAACACACTGTGTGTTACTGGGCATAACACTGTATATACTAAATAATAACACACCGTTTGTTAATGGGTATAACACTGTATATTCTATATAATAACACGCCATGTGTTACTGGGTATAGTGCTGTATATATTATATAATAACAAATCATGTGGTACTGGGTATAACACTGTATATACTAAATAATATCACACTGTGCGTTACTGGGTATAACGCTTTAGAACCTATACATTAACACATTGTGCGTTACTGGGTATAAGACTGTATATGTTATATAATAACACACCATGTGCAACTGGGTATAACGCTATATAAATTATATAATTACACACCGTATGTTACTGGGTATAACACTGTATATATTATATAATAACACACCGTGTGTTACTGGATATAACGCTGTATATATTATATAATAACAAACCGTGTGTTACTGGGTATAACACTGTATATATTATATAATAACACACCGTGTGTTACTGGATACAACGCTGTATACATTATATAATAACACACCGTGTGTTACTGGGTATAACACTGTATATATTATATAATAACACACCGTGTGTTAACTGGATATAACGCTGTATATATTATATAATAACACACCGTGTGTTACTGGGTATAACACTGTATATATTATATAATAACACACCGTGTGTTACTGGATATAACGCTGTATATACTATTTAATCAGACAGTGCGTTACTGGGTAAAACACTGTATATACTATATAATAACACACTTTGTGTTACTGGGTCTAACACTGTATAAATTAAATAATAACACAGCGTGTGTTACTGGCTATAACGCTGTAGATATTATATAATAACACAAAGTGTGTTACTAGGTATAACACTGTATATGTTATATAATAACAAACCGTGTGCTACTGTGTATCACACTCTATGTATTAAATAATAACACACCATGTGTAACTGGGTATAATGCTATATATTCTATATAATGACACACCATGTGTTACTGGATATAACGCTGTATATACTATTTAATCAGACACGGTGCGTTACTGGGTAAAACACTGTATATACTATATAATAACACACTTTGTTACTGGGTCTAACACTGTATAAATTAAATAATAACACAGCGTGTGTTACTGGCTATAACACTGTATATATTATATAATAACACACAGTGTGTTACTAGGTATAACACTGTATATGTTATATAATAACAAACCGTGTGCTACTGTGTATCACACTCTATGTATTAAATAATAACACACCATGTGTAACTGGGTATAATGCTACATATTCTATATAATAACACACCGTGTGTTACTGGATATAATGCTGTATATATTATATAATAACACATCGTGTGTTACTGGGTATAACACTGTATATACTATAAAATAACACACAGTGCGTTACTGGTTATAACAATGTATATATTATTATAGAATAACACACCATGCGTTACTGGGTATAACACTGTATATACTACATAATAACACACCGTGTGTTACTGGGTAAAACACTGTATATACTATATAATAACACACCGTGTATTACTGGGTAAAAAACTGTATATTCTATATCATAACACTGTGTTTGTTACCTGGTATAACACTGTATATACTATATAATAACACATTGTTAATTACTGGGTTGTAAGCTGTATATATTATATAATAACACACAGTGTGTCACTGGGTATAACACTCTATGTGTTATTTAATAACACACAGTGTGTTACTGGATATAACGCTGTATAAATTATATAATAACAAACCATGTGTTACTAGGTATAACACTGAAAATGTTATATAATAACAAACCCTGTGTTACTGCGTATAACACTGTATATATTATCTAATAACATATTGTGTGCTACTGGGTATATCACTCTATATAGTATATAATAACACACCATGTGTTAGTGTGTATAACACTGTATATGTTATACAATAACACATCGTGTGTTACTGGGAATAACGCTGTATATATTATATAATAACACATCGTGTGTTACTGGGTATAACACTGTATATACTATAAAATAACACACAGTGCGTTACTGGTTATAACAATGTATATATTATTATAGAATAACACACCATGCGTTACTGGGTATAACACTGTATATACTACATAACAACACACCGTGTGTTGCTGGGTATAACATTGTATATACTAAATAATAACACACCGTGTGTTCCTGGGTATAATGCTGTATATATTATATGATAACAAACCGTGTGTTACTGGGTATAACACTGTATATACTATATAACAACACACCGTATAATATAATAACACACCGCGTGTTGCTGGGTATAACATTGTATATACTAAATAATAACACACCGTGAGTTACTGGATATAACACTGTATATACTATATAACAACACACTTTGTGTTACTTGGTATAACGCTGTATATATTATATAATAACACACCATGTGTTTCTGGGTATAACACTGTATATACTAGATAATAACACACCGTGTGTTCCTGGGTATAACGCTGTATATATTATATAATAACACATCGTGTGTTACTGGGTATAACACTGTATATACTATATAATAACACATCGTGCATCACTGGGTGTCACGCTGTATATATTATATAATAACACACTGTGTGTTTCTGGGTATAACACTGTATAAACTACATAATAACACACCGTGTGTTCCTGGGTATAACGCTGTATATATTATATAATAACAGACCATGTGTTACTGGGTATAACACTGTGTATACTATATAATAACACACCTTATGTTACTGGGAATAACGCTGTATATATTATATAATAACACACTGTGTTTTACTGGGTATAACACTGTATATACTGTATGATAACACACCGTGTGTTACTGGGTATAACACTGTATATACTATATAACAACACACCGTATAATATAATAACACACCGCGTGTTGCTGGGTATAACATTGTATATACTAAATAATAACACACCGTGAGTTACTGGATATAACACTGTATATACTATATAACAACACACTTTGTGTTACTTGGTATAATGCTGTATATATTATATAATAACACACCATGTGTTTCTGGGTATAACACTGTATATACTAGATAATAACACACCGTGTGTTCCTGGGTATAACGCTGTATATATTATATAATAACACATCGTGTGTTACTGGGTATAACACTGTATATACTATATAATAACACATCGTGCATCACTGGGTGTCACGCTGTATATATTATATAATAACACACCGTATGTTTCTGGGTATAACACTGTATAAACTACATAATAACACACCGTGTGTTCCTGGGTATAACGCTGTATATGTTATATAATAACAGACCGTGTGTTGCTGGGTATAACACTGCGTATACTATATAATAATACACCTTATGTTACTGGGAATAACGCTGTATATATTATATAATAACACACTGCGTTTTACTGGGTATAACACTGTATATACTGTATAATAACACACCGTGTGTTAAAGTGAAAAATTCTGTATATGTTATGTAATAAAACACCATGTGTTACTGGGTATAATGCTGTATATATTATATAATAACACACCTTGTGTTACTGGGTATAACACTGTATATATTATATAACACATCGTGCATCACTGGGTGTTACGCAGTATATATTAAATAAGAACACACCGTGTGTTACTGGGTGTAACACTGTATATACTATATAATAACACACCGTGTGTTACTGGGTATAACACTGTATATATTATATATATATTATATTTTAACACACAGTGTTTACTCAGTATAACACTGTATATACTGTACCATAACTGACCGTGCGTTACTGGGTATAACACTCTATAAACTATATAATAACACACCGTGTGTTACTGGGTATAACACTGTATATACTAAATAATAACACACCGTGTGTTACTGGGTATAACACTGTATATGTTATATAACAACAGACCATGTGCTACTGGGTATAACATTGTATATATTATATAATAAAACACCGTGGGTTACTGGGTATAACACACTATATATCATATAATAACACACTGTACATTACTCGGTATAACACTGTATATAATACATAATAACACTCCGTATGTTACTGGTAATAACATTGTATCTATTATATAATAACACACCGTGCGTTACTGGGTATAACACTGTATACATTATATAGTAACACATCGTTCATTACTGGGTGTTAAGCTGTATATATTATATAATAACACACCGTGTGTTACCGGGTGTAACACTGTACATACTATATAATAACACATTGTGCATCACTGGGTGTTACGCTGTATATATTTTAAAATAACACAATGCGTGTTACTGGGTATAACACACTATATACTATATAATACCACATTGTTCATTACTAGGTGTTTAGCTGTATATATTATATAATAACACACCGTGTGTTACCAGGTGTAACACTTTATATACTATATAATAACACATTGTGCATCACTGGGTGTTACGCTGTATATATTATATAATAACAGACCATGTGTTATTATATAGTATACATAGTGTTATACCCAGTAACACAGCTTATGTTACTGGGAATAACGCTGTATATATTATATAATAACACACTGTGTTTTACTGGGTATAACACTATATATATTATATAATAACACACCTTTTGTTACTGGGTATAACACTTTATATACTATATAATAACACACCTTTTGTTACTGGGTATAACACTTTATATACTATATAATAACACACCGTGTGTTACTGGGTATAACACTGTATATATTATATAATAACACACCATGTGTTACCGGGTGTAACACTGTATATACTATATACACCGTTATTTACTGGGTATAACACTCTATATACTATAGAATAACACACCGTGTGATACTGTGTATAACACTGTATATACTATATAATAACATACCTTGTGTTACTGGTTATAATGCTGTATATACTATATAATATCGCATTGTGTGTTACTGGGTATAATGCTATATATATTAGATAATAACACACCGTGTGTTACTGGGTATAACACTGTATATATTATATAATAACACACCGTGTGTTACTGGGTATAACGCTGTATATATTAATAATAACACACAGTGTGTTACTGGGTATAACGCTGTACGTATGATATAATAACACACCGTGAGTTACTGGGTATAATGCTCTTTATATTATATAATATCAAACCGTGTGTTACTGGGTATAACACTGTACATACTATATAATTACACACTATATGTTACTGGGTATCACACTCTATATGGTATATAATAACACACTGTGTGTTATTGTGTATAACACTGTATATATTATATAATAATACACCATGCATCACTGGGAATAACATTGTATATATTATTTAATACCACAACATGAGTTACTGGGTATAACACTCTATATGTTATATAATAACACACCGTGTGTTACTGGGTATATCCTTGTATATATTACATAATAACACACCGTATGTTACTGGTTATAAAACTGTATATATTATATAATAATACACCATGTGTTACTGGGTATAACACTGTATATACTATATAATAACACACCGTGTGTTACTGTGTGCAACGCTGTATATATAACACACCATGTGTTACTGGGTATAACACTGTATATACTATATAATAACACACCGTGTGTTACTGTGCGTAATGCTGTATATATTTTAAAATAACACACCGTGAGTTACTGGGTATAACACTGTATACATTATATAATAACACACCGTGTGTTACTGGGTATTACTCTGTATGTACTAGATAATAACACACTGTGTGTTGCTGGGTATAGCACTGTATATACTATATAATAACACAACGTGTGTTACTGGGTATAACGCTGTATATATTATATAATAGCACACCGTGTGTTACTGGGTGTAACACTATATGCTGTAAAATAGCACACCATGTGTTACTGGGTACAACGCTGTGTATAATATATAATAACATAATGTGTGTTACTGGGTATAACGCTGTATATACTATATAATAACACTTTGTACATTACTGAGTGTTACGCTGTATATATTTTACAATAACACACCTTGTGTTACTGGGTATAACACTGTATGTAAAATATAATAACACATCGTGCATTACTGGGTGTTACGCTGTATATATTATATAATAACACCGTGTGTTACTGGGTATAACACTGTATATATTATATAATAACACACCGTGTGCTACTGGGTATAATGATATATATATTATATAATAACACACCGTGCATTACTGGGTATAACACTGAATATATTATATAATAACACACTGTGTGTTACTGGGTATAACACTGTATACATTATATAATAATGCACCGTGTGTTACTGGGCATAACACTGTATATATTACATAATAACACCGTGTGTTACTGGGTAGAACACTGTATGTAAAATATAATAACCCATCGTGTGTTACTAGGTATAACACTGTACTATATAATAACACATCGTGCATCACTGGGTGTTACGCTATATATATTATATAATAACACACCATGTACTACTGCGTAAAACACTGTATATGTTATATAAAAACACACCGTGAGTTACTGAGTATAACACTCTATATACTATATAATATCACACCATGTGTTATGGGGTATAACACTGTATATATTATATAATAACACAACGTGTGTTACTGGGTACAACACTATATATACTATATAATAACACACAGTGCGTTACTAGGTATGACACGGTATATATTGTATAATAATACACCATGTGTTTCTGTGTATAACACTGTATATATTATATAATAACACACCGCGTGTTACTGGGTGTGACAAAGTATTTACTATATAATAACAGACCATGTGTTACTTGGTATAACACTCTATATGTTATATAATAATGCACCGTGTGTTACTGGGTATAACACTGTATATATTATATAATAACACTCCGTGTGTTACTGTGAATAACACTGTGTTTACTATATAATAACTCACCGATCATTACTGGGTATAACACTGTATATATTATATAATAACACAGTGTGTGTTACTGGGTATAACACTGTATATATTATATAATACACCGTGTGTTACTGGGTATAACACTGTATATACTATATAATAACACACCGTGTGTTACTGGGTATAACACTGTATATATTATATAATAACACACTGTGTTACTGGGTATAACACTGTATATACTATATAATAACACACTGTGTGTTAATTGGTATAACAATGTATATATTATATAATAACACAACCTGCGTTACCGGGTATAACACTTTATATATTTTGTAATAACACACCGTGTGTTACTGGGTGTAACACTGTATATACTATATAATAACACACCGTGTGTTACTCGGTATAACACTGTATATACTATATAATAACGCACCGTGTGTTACTCGGTATAACACTGTATATACTATATAATAACACACTGTGTATTACTGTGCGTAATGCTGTATATATTTTAAAATAACACACCGTGTGTTACTGGGTATAACACTGTATACATTATGTAATAACACACCGTGTGTTACTGGGTATTACTCTGTATGTACTATATAATAACACAACGTGTGTTACTGTGTATAACACTCTATGTACTATATAACAACACATCGTGCATTACTGGCTGTTACGCTGCATATATTATATAATAACACAGTGCGTTACTGGGCATAACATGGTATATATTATATAATAACAAACCGTGTGTTAGTGGTTTTAACACTGTATATATTATATAATAACACACCATGTGTTACTGGGTATAACACTGTATATATTATATAATAACACACCATGTGTTACTGGGTATAACACTGTTTGTACTATATAATAACACACCATGTGTTACTTTCCGTAATGCTGTATATATTTTAAAATAACACACCGTGTGTTCCTGGGTATAACACTGTATACATTATGTAATAACACACCGTGTGTTACTGGGTATTACTCTGTATGTACTATAAAATAACACACTGTGTGTTACTGGGTATAGCACTGTATATACTATATAATAACACACTGTGTGTTACTGGGTATAACACTGTATATACTATAAAATAACAAACGCTGTGTTATTGTGTATAACGCTGTATATACTATGTAATAACACATTGTGTGTTACTGGGTATAACGCTGTATATATTATATAATAACAGCGTGTGTTACTGGGTGTAACACTCTATATACTATAAAATAACACACCGTGCATTACTGGGTGTTACGCTGTATATATTTTATAATAACACACCGTGTGTTACTGGGTATAACACTGTATATACTATATAATAACACACTGTGTGTTACTGGGTACAACACTGTAAATATTATATAATAACACACCGGGTGTTACTGGGTATGACACTGTAAATACTATATAATAACAGACCATGTGTTACTGGGTATAACACTGTATCTATTATATAATAACACACCATGTCTTACTATGTAGAACACTGTGTTTACTACATAATAACACCATGCGTTACTGGGTATAACACTGTATATACTATCTAATAACACATCGTGCAACATTGGGTGTTACGCTGTATATATTATATAATAAAATACTGTGCATTACTGGGTATAACACTATATATATTATATAATAACAACTGTGCGTTACTGGGTATAACACTATATATTATATAATAACAGTGTGTTACTGGGCATAATACTGTATATGTTATATAATAACACACCATGTGTTACAGAGTATAACACTGTATATACTATATAATAACACACAGTGCGTTACTAGGTATGACACAGTATATATTATATAATAACGCACCGTGTGTTAATTCGTATAACAATGTATATATTATATAATAACACACCCTGCGTTACCGGGTATAACACTTTATATATTTTATAAAAACACACTGTGTGTTACTTGGTATAACGCTGTATATGTTATATAGTAACAAACCGTGTGTTACTGGGTATAACACTGTATATGTTATATAATAACAAACAGTGTGTTACTGGGTATAACGTTGTATATACTATATTATAACACACTGTGTGTTCCTCTGTATAATGCTGTATATATTATACATTAACACATTGTGTGTTGCTGTGTATAACACAGTTTATATTATATAATAACTCACCGTGTGTTACTGCATTGAACACTGTATATACTATATAATAACAAACCGGGTGTTACTAGGTATAACACTGTATATACTATATAAAAACACAACGTGTGTTACTGGGTATAAGACTGTATATACTATATAATAACACACCATGTGTTACTGGGTATAATGCTCTGTATACTATATAATAACACACTGTGTGTTGCTGGGTATAACGCTGTACGTATTACATAATAACACACCGTATGTTACTGGTTATAAAACAGTATATATGATATAATAACACATCATGCAACACTGGGTGTTACGCTTTACATATTATATAATACCACACCGTGTGTTACTGGGTATAACAATGTATATACTATATAATAACACATCATGTGTTACTAGGTATAACACTGTATATACTATATAATAACACATCGTGCATCACTGGGTGTTACGCTATATATATTATATAATAACACACCATGTGCTACTGCGTAAAACACTGTATACATTATATAATAACACACCGTGTGCTACTGGGCATTACTCTGTATGTACTATTTAATAACACACTGTGTGTTACTGGGTATAGCACTGTATATACTATATAATAACACATCATGTGTTACTGGGTATAACACTGTATATATTATATAATAACACACCGTTTGTTACTGGGTATAATACCGTATATACTATACAATAACACACTGTGTGTTACTGGGTACAACGTTGTGTATAATATATAATAACACAGTCTGTGTTACTGGATATAACGCTTTATATACTACATAATAACACTTCGTGCATTACTGGGTGTTACGCTGTATATTATAGATAACAACACACCGTGTGTTACTGGGCATAACACTCTATATATTATATTATAACAGACCATGTGTTACTGGGTATAACACTGTATATATTATATAATAATGCGCCAT
Organism: Isurus oxyrinchus; assembly: GCA_026770705.1. NCBI lineage: Eukaryota > Metazoa > Chordata > Chondrichthyes > Lamniformes > Lamnidae > Isurus > Isurus oxyrinchus. The sequence goes on along the minus strand of JANJGN010001241.1, from coordinate 13,446 downwards.
GTGTTACTGGGTATTACACTGTATATATTATATAATAACACTCCGTGTGTTACTGTGTATAACACTGTGTTTACTATATAATAACTCACCGTGTGTTACTGGGTATAACACTGTATATACTATATAATAACACATCGTGCATTACTGGGTGTTATGCTGTATATATTATATAATAACACCGTGTGTTACTGGGTTTAACATTGTATATACTATATAATAACACATTGTGCATTGCTGGGTGTGACAATGTATATATTATATAATAACAAACCGTGTGATACTGGATTTAACATTGTATATACTATATAATAACACATCGTTCAATACTGGGTGTTATGCTGTTTATATTATATAATAACACCGTGTGTTACTGGGTGTAACACTGTATGTAAAATATAATAACACATGGTGCATTACTGGGTGTGACGATGTATATATTATATAATAACACACCGTGTGTTACTGGATTTAACATTGTATATACTATATAATAACACATCGTTCAATACTGGGTGTTATGCTGTTTATATTATATAATAACACCGTGTGTTACTGGGTATAACACTGTACGTAAAATATAATAACACATCGTGCATTACTGGGTGTGACGATATATATATTATATAATAACACACCGTGTGTTACTGGATTTAACTTTGTATATACTATATAATAACACATCGTTCAATACTGGGTGTTATGCTGTTTATATTATATAATAACACCGTGTGTTACTGGGTATAACACTGTATATATTATATAATAACACACCATGTGTTACTGGGTATAACACTTTATGTAAAATATAATAATACATCGTGCAATACTGGGTGTTACGCTGTATATATTATATAATAACACCGTGTGTTACTGGGTATAACACTGTATATATTATATAATAACACACCGTGTGCTACTGGGTATAATGATATATATGTATTATATAATAACACACCGTGCATTACTGGGTATAACACTGAATATATTATATAATAACACACTGTGTGTTATTGGGTATAACACTGTATACATTATATAATAATGCACCGTGTGTTACTGGGTATGACACTGTATATATTACATAATAAAACCGTGTGTTACTGGGTAGAACACTGTACGTAAAATATAATTACACATCGTGTATTACTGGGTATAACACTGTATATACTATATAATAACACACTGTGTATTACTGTGCGTAATGCTGTATATATTTTAAAATAACACGCCGTGTGTTACTGGGTATAACACTGTATACATTATGTAATAACACACCGTGTGTTACTGGGTATTACTCTGTATGTACTATATAATAACACAACGTGTCTTACTGTGTATAACACTCTATGTACTTTATAACAACACATTGTGCATTACTGGCTGTTACGCTGTATATATTATATAATAACACACAGTGCGTTACTGAGCATAACATGGTATATATTATATAATAACAAACCGTGTGTTAGTGGTTTTAACACTGTATATATTATATAATAACACACCACGTGTTACTGGGTATAACACTGTATATATTATATAATAACACACCATGTGTTACTGGGTATAACACTGTTTGTACTATATAATAACACACCGTGTGTTACTTTCCGTAATGCTGTATATATTTTAAAATAACACACCGTGTGTTCCTGGGTATAACACTGTATACATTATGTAATAACACACCGTGTGTTACTGGCTAATACTCTGTATGTACTATATAATAACACACCGTGTGTTACTGGGTATAGCACTGTATACATTATATAATAATGCACCGTGTGTTACTGGGCATAACACTGTATATATTACATAATAACACCGTGTGTTACTGGGTATAACACTGTATATATTACATAATAACACCGTGTGTTACTGGGTAGAATACTGTTTGTAAAATATAATAACCCATCGTGTGTTACTAGGTATAACACTGTATATACTATATAATAACACATCGTGCATCACTGGGTGTTACGCTATATATATTATATAATAACACACCATGTACTACTGCGTAAAACACTGTAAATGTTATATAAAAACACACCGTGAGTTACTGGGTATAACACTCTATATACTATATAATAACACACCGTGCGTTACTGGGTATAACACTCTATATACTATATAATAACACACCGTGTGTTACTCGGTGTAACGCTGTATATATTTTATAATAACACACCGTGTGTTACTGTGTATAACACTGTATACATTATATAATAACACAACGTGTGCTACTGGGTATTACTCTGTATGTACTATATAATAACACACTGTGTGTTACTGGGTATAGCACTGTATATACTATATAATAACACAACGTGTGCTACTGGGTATTGCTCTGTATGTACTATATAATAACACACTGTGTGTTACTGGGTATAGCACTGTATATACTATATAATAACACAACGTGTGTTACTGGGTATAACACTTTATACACTATAAAATAACACACCGTGTGTTATTGTGTATAACGCTGTATATACTATAGAATAACACACTGTGTGTTACTGGGTATAATGCTGTATATACTATATAATAACACATTGTGCATCATTGGGTGATACGCTGTATATATTATATAATAAAATACTGTGCGTTAATGGGTATCACATTGTATATACTATATAATAACACACCATGTGTTACGGGGTATAACACTGTATATATTATATAATAACATACAGTGTGTTACTGGGGATAACACTGTATATGTTATATAATGATACACAATGTGTTACTGGGTATAACACTGTATGTATTATATAATAACACACTGTGTGTTACTGGGTATAACACTGTATATACTATACAATAACGCACTGTGTGTTACTGGGTACAACGTTGTGTATAATATATAATAACACAGTGTGTGTTACTGGCTATAACGCTGTATATGCTACATAATAACACATCGTGCATTACTGGGTGTTATGCTGTATATTATATATAATAACACACCGTGTGTTACTGGTTCTAACACTCTATATATTATATTAATACACACCATGTTTTATTGGGTATAACACTGTATATGTTATATAATACCTCACTGTGTGTTAATGGGTATAACACTGTATATACTATATAATAACACTTCGTGCATTACTGGGTGTTATGCTGTAAATATTATATTATAACACATTGTGTGTTACTGGGTATAACACTGTATATACTATATAATAACACACTTTGTGTTACTGGGTATAACACTGTATATATTATATAATAACACACCGCGTGTTACTGGGTGTGACAAATTATATACTATATAATAACAGACCATGTGTTACTGGGTATAACACTCTATATATTATATAATAATGCACCGTGTGTTACTGGGTATAAGACTGTATATATTATATAATAACACTCCGTGTGTTACTGTGTATAACACTGTGTTACTGTATAATAACTCACCGATCGTTACTGGGTATAACACTGTATATATTATATAATAACACCGTGCATTACTGGGTGTTATGCTGTTTATAATATATAATAACACCGTGTGTTACTGGGTATAACACTGTATGTAAAATAAAATAACACATTGTGCATTACTGGGTGTTACGCTGTATATATTATATAATAGCACACCGTGTGTTACTGGGTATAACACTGTATATATTATATAATAACACATTGTACATTACTGGGTGTTACGTTGTATATATTATATAATAGCACACCGTGTGCTACAGGGTATAACACTGTATATACTATATAATAACACACAGTGTGTTACTGGGGATAACACTGTATATGTTATATAATGACACACAATGTGTTACTGGGTATAACACTGTATATATTATATAATAACACACCGTGTGTTACTGGGTACAACACTGTATATACTATATAATAACACACAGTGCATTACTAGGTATGACACAGTATATATTATATAATAACACACCATGTGTTTCTGTGTATAACACTGTATATATTATATAATAACACACTGTGTGTTACTGGGTATAACAATGTATATACTATACAATAACGCACTGTGTGTTACTGGGTACAACGTTGTGTATAATATATAATAACACAGTGTGTGTTACTGGCTATAACGCTGTATATGCTACATAATAACACATTGTGCATTACTGGGTGTTATGCTGTATATTATATATAATAACACACCGTGTGTTACTGGTTCTAACACTCTATATATTATATTATAACACACCATGTTTTATTGGGTATAACACTGTATATGTTATATAATAACAGACCATGTGTTACTGGGTATAACACTCTATATATTATATAATAATGCACCGTGTGTTACTGGGTATAACACTGTATATATTATATAATAACACTCCGTGTGTTACTGTGTATAACTCTGTGTTTACTATATAATAACTCACCGATCGTTACTGGGTATAACACTGTATATATTATATAATAACACCGTGCATTACTGGGTGTTATGCTGTTTATAATATATAATAACACCGTTTGTTACTGGGTATAACACTGTATGTAAAATATAATAACACATCGTGCATTACTGGGTGTTACGCTGTACATATTATATAATAGCACACCGTGTGTTACTGGGTATAACACTGTAAATACTATATAATAACACATCATACATTACTGGGTGTTACGCTGTATATATTATATAATAGCACACCGTGTGCTACAGGGTATAACACTGTATATACTATATAATAACACATTGTTCATCACTGGGTGTACGCTGTATATATTATATAATAAAATACTGTGCGTTACTGGGTATAACACTGTATATATTATATAATAACACACAGTGCGTTACTGGGTATAACACTGTATATATTATGTAATAACACACAGTGTGTTACTGGGTATAACACTGTATATATTGTATAATAACTCACCCTTTGCTACTGGTTGTATCACTGTATATATTATATAATAACACACCATGTGTTACTGGGTATAACACTGTATATAATATATAATAACACACCGTGTGTTAGTGGGTATAACGCTGTATATATTTTATTACAACACACCATGTGTTACTGGGTATAACACTGTATATATTATATAATAACACCGTGCATTACTGGGTGTTATGCTGTTTATAATATATAATAACACCGTGTGTTACTGGGTATAACACTGTATGTAAAATAAAATAACACATTGTGCATTACTGGGTGTTACGCTGTATATATTATATAATAGCACACCGTGTGTTACTGGGTATAACACTGTATATATTATATAATAACACATTGTACATTACTGGGTGTTACGTTGTATATATTATATAATAGCACACCGTGTGCTACAGGGTATAACACTGTATATACTATATAATAACACACAGTGTGTTACTGGGGATAACACTGTATATGTTATATAATGACACACAATGTGTTACTGGGTATAACACTGTATATATTATATAATAACACACCGTGTGTTACTGGGTACAACACTGTATATACTATATAATAACACACAGTGCATTACTAGGTATGACACAGTATATATTATATAATAACACACCATGTGTTTCTGTGTATAACACTGTATATATTATATAATAACACACTGTGTGTTACTGGGTATAACAATGTATATACTATACAATAACGCACTGTGTGTTACTGGGTACAACGTTGTGTATAATATATAATAACACAGTGTGTGTTACTGGCTATAACGCTGTATATGCTACATAATAACACATTGTGCATTACTGGGTGTTATGCTGTATATTATATATAATAACACACCGTGTGTTACTGGTTCTAACACTCTATATATTATATTATAACACACCATGTTTTATTGGGTATAACACTGTATATGTTATATAATAACAGACCATGTGTTACTGGGTATAACACTCTATATATTATATAATAATGCACCGTGTGTTACTGGGTATAACACTGTATATATTATATAATAACACTCCGTGTGTTACTGTGTATAACTCTGTGTTTACTATATAATAACTCACCGATCGTTACTGGGTATAACACTGTATATATTATATAATAACACCGTGCATTACTGGGTGTTATGCTGTTTATAATATATAATAACACCGTTTGTTACTGGGTATAACACTGTATGTAAAATATAATAACACATCGTGCATTACTGGGTGTTACGCTGTACATATTATATAATAGCACACCGTGTGTTACTGGGTATAACACTGTAAATACTATATAATAACACATCATACATTACTGGGTGTTACGCTGTATATATTATATAATAGCACACCGTGTGCTACAGGGTATAACACTGTATATACTATATAATAACACATTGTTCATCACTGGGTGTACGCTGTATATATTATATAATAAAATACTGTGCGTTACTGGGTATAACACTGTATATATTATATAATAACACACAGTGCGTTACTGGGTATAACACTGTATATATTATGTAATAACACACAGTGTGTTACTGGGTATAACACTGTATATATTGTATAATAACTCACCCTTTGCTACTGGTTGTATCACTGTATATATTATATAATAACACACCATGTGTTACTGGGTATAACACTGTATATAATATATAATAACACACCGTGTGTTAGTGGGTATAACGCTGTATATATTTTATTACAACACACCATGTGTTACTGGGTATAACACTGTATATACTATATAACACACCATGTGTTACTGGGTATAACACTGTATAACTATATAATAACACTCTGTGTGTAACTGGATGTAACACTGTTTATAATATATAATAACACACTTTGAGTTACTGGGTATAATGCTGTATATATTACATGATAACACACCATGTGTTACTGGGTATAACACTGTATGTAAAATATAATAACACATCGTGCTTTACTGGGTGTTACGCTGTATATATTATATAATAACACATCATGCATTACTGGGTTGTTACACTGTATATATTATATAATAACACACCGTGTGTTCCTGGGTATAACGCTGTATATACTATATAATAACACATTGTGCATCATTGGGTGTTACGCTGTATATATTATATAATAAAATACTGTGCGTTAATGGGTATAACACTGTATAAACTATATAACACCATGTGTTACAGGATATAACACTGTATATATTATATAATAACACACAGTGTGTTACTGGGTATAACATTGTATATATTATATAATAACACACCGTGTGTTACTGGGTACAACACTGTATATATTATATAATAACACACTGTGCATTACTAGGTATGACACAGTATATATTATATAATAACACACCATGTGTTTCTGTGTATAACACTGTATATATTATATATTAACACACGGTTTGTTACTGGGTATAACACTGTATATACGATACAATAACACACTGTGTGTTACTGGGTACAACGTTGTGTATAATATATAATAACACAGTGTGTGTTACTGGCTATAACGCTGTATATACTACATAATAACACATCGTGCATTACTGGGTGTTACGCTGTATATTATATATAATAACATACCATGTGTTACTGGTTAAAACACTCTATATATTATATTATAACACATCGTTTGTTACTGGGTATAACACTGTATATATTATATAATTACACACCGTGTGTTACTGGGTATAACACTGTATATATTATATAATAATATACCGTGTGTTACTGGGTAAGGCACAGTATATACTAGATAATAACAGACCATTGTGTTACTGTGTATAACACTGTATATATTATATAATAACACACCATGTGTTACTGGGTATATAACTGTACATATTATATATTAACACACCGTGTGTTACTGGGTATAACACTGTATAACTATATAATAACACACCGTGTGTTCCTGGGTATAACACTGTATAACTATATAATAACACACCGTGTGTTCCTGGGTATAACACTCTATATACTATATAATAACACACCGTGTGTTACTTGGTATAACACTGTATATATTATATAATAACACACATTGTGTTACTGGGTATAACAGTGTATATGTTATAGAATAACACACTGTGTGTTACTGGGTATAACACTGTTGATACTATATAATAACACTGTGTGTTACTGGGTATAACACTGTATATATTATATAATACACCGTGTGTTACTGGGTATAATACTGTATATACTATATAATAACACACCGTGTGTTACTGGGTATAACACTGTATATATAATGTAATAACACACCGTGTGTTACTGGGTATAAAACTATATATATTATATAATAACACTGTGTGTTACTGGGTATAACACTGTATATATTATATAACAGACCATGTGTTACTGGGTATAACACTGTATATACTATATAATAACATATTGTGTGTTACTAGGTATAACACTGTATATACTATATAATAACACACTGTGCGTTACTGGGTATAACACTCTATATACTATATAATAACACATCATGTGTTACTGGGTATAACACTGTATATACTATATAATAACACATCATGTGTTACTGGGTATAACACTTTATACATTATATAATAACACACCGTGTGTTACTGGGTATAACACTTTATATACTATATAATAACACACCGTGTGTTAATGGGAAAAATTCTGTATGTATTATGTAATAACACACTGTGTGTTACTGGGGATAATGCTGTATATATTATATATTAACAAACAGTGTTTTACTGGGTATAACACTGTATATACTATATAATAACACTGTGTGTTACTGGGTATAACACTGTATATATTATATTTTAACACACTGTGTGTTACTGGGTATAACACAGTATATACTATATAATAACGCACTGTGTGTTACTGGGTATAACACTGTATATACTATATAATAACGCACTGTGTGTTACTGGGTATAACACTGTATGTACTATATAACACACCATGTGTTACTGGGTATAACACTGTATATACTATATAACACACCATGTGTTACTTGGTATAACTTTGTATATACTATATAATAACACACCGTGTGTTACTGGGTATAACACTGTATATATTATATAATAACACACCGTGTGTTACTGGGTATAACACTGTATAACTATATAATAATGCACTGTGTGTTACTGGGTATAACACTGTATATATTATATTTTAACACTGTGTGTTACTGGGTATAACACAGTATATACTATATAATAACGCACTGTGTGTTACTGGGTATAACATTGTATATACTATATAATAACGCACTGTGTGTTACTGGGTATAACACTGTATGTACTATATAACACACCATGTGTTACTAGGTATAACACTGTATATACTATATAACACACCATGTGTTACTTGGTATAACTTTGTATATACTATATAATAACACACCGTGTGTTACTGGGTATAACACTGTATATATTATATAATAACACACCGTATGTTACTGGGTATAACCACTGTATAACTATATAATAACACACCGTGTGTTACTGGGTATAACACTGTATAACTATATAATAACACACCGTGTGTTACTGGGTATAACACTGTATATATTATATAATAACACACCGTGTGTTACTGGGTATAACACTGTATATATTATATAATAACACACCGTGTGTTACTGGGTATAACACTGTATATATTATATAATAACACACCGTGTGTTACTGGGTATAACACTATATATTATATAATAACACACCGTGTGTTACTGGGTATAACACTGTATATATTATATAATAACACACCGTGTGTTACTGGGTATAACACTGTATATATTATATAATAACACACTGTGTTACTAGGTTTATCACTGTTTAAACTATATAATAACACACCGTGTGTTACTGGGTATAAAACTCTATATATTATATAATAACACACTGTGTGTTACTGGGTATAACGCTGTATATATTATATAATAACACACAGTGTGTTACTGGGTATAACGCTGTATATACTATATAATAACACACTGTGCATTACTGGGTATAACACTGTATGTACTATATAATAACACACTGTGCGTTACTGGGTATAACGCTGTATATACTATATAATAACACACTGTGTTACTAGATTTATCACTGTTTAAACTATATAATAACACACCGTGTGTTACTGGGTATAACACTGTATATATTACATAATAACACACCGTGTGTTACTGGGTATAACACTATATATTATATAACACACCGTGTGTTACTGGGTATAACACTGTATATATTATATAATAACACACCGTGTGTTACTGGGTATAACACTGTATATATTATATAATAACACACTGTGTTACTAGGTTTATCACTGTTTAAACTATATAATAACACACCGTGTGTTACTGGGTATAACACTGTATAACTATATAATAACACACTGTGTGTTACTGGGTATAACGCTGTATATATTATATAATAACACACAGTGTGTTACTGGGTATAACGCTGTATATACTATATAATAACACACTGTGTGTTACTGGGTATAACACTGTATAACTATATAATAACACACTGTGTGTTACTGGGTATAACGCTGTATATATTATATAATAACACACAGTGTGTTACTGGGTATAACGCTGTATATACTATATAATAACACACTGTGTGTTACTGGGTATAACACTGTATGTACTATATAATAACACATCGTGTGTTACTGGGTATAACACTGTATATATTATATAATAACACACTGTGTTACTAGGTTTATCACTGTTTAAACTATATAATAACACACTATGCCTAATCTGGTTTTAAACTGTATATTTAGCACTTACACTCTTGCTGCTTATGAGTTGTGTAAAGCATTCCCTCTTACTCTCCCCTTTGCTCCATTTTGAATCTTGCTGTGCCGAAATTCGCTCCCACCTTTCCTCTGAACACAGCTTGGCTGAGCTCCGCCCTGGCGGCTCCAGTCTTGTGTGGACAGTGGTGAGGTGTGGATGTCAGGGGGCTGCCGTACCTCGCAGCCACTTACCCAATGAAGTAGGTGATGATGAGTAGCTGCAT